>CAJHQP010000852.1:0-146750 GCA_905132765.1 Moricandia arvensis
ATTCTCTATTTCTTAGTTGTTTCTTCAGAAGTACAACCTCATCTCCTTGAAGCTATTCAATTGACCAAGAAACCGTGGCATCAAGGTTTTCTCTTTCTCTCTTTTTTTGGGTATTTTTGAATTGAATGTTCTTTGTGCCATTAAAAACTCGTGCCAACAACATATGTTATTTTATTTTGAGTTTCTCATTTTGGTGATTGTGTGTTTGCAACTATCGCTTCCCTTGTAAATAAGTTTCTGGAAATATATTTTTCATGTGTTCCTTACTTCATTGTACATTATTTAAAGAGATATGACTACATCAAGCACTCACAAAACATATCCAGCAAGACTTTATGAAGAGGGAAAATGTCCACTGCAATATCGATCAATGAATCATAATTGTCACTTGGCTAGTTTGCAGATGGTGGAGGAAGCTGTTGGCTTAGATGCGTGGAAATCCATTAAGACATCTTCTGTTAGATTTATTGTAATCTTGAAAGAGATAGATTATACATGGTCAGCCCAAATCGTTCACCACTTGCTGACAAACCAACTGGTTATGGATAATATTCATGAACTATGGTCTCTAATAGAAGGTCAGCCAATCAGGTTTTCATTATTTGAGTTTGGTGAAATAATAGGTTTAAATTGTGAACCTTTCGACATCAATGATAAAGTGGAAGTCGATCATAAGGCGTTTTGGCAAGAGAAGGGTCTCTCCTTCACATGGTCCAATGCTATCTGATTTGCGCCAATTGTTCCCTCTCATTAGGAACTGGTCATTTGAGAAGAGAAGAATGATTGGCTTGCTTTGTGTATTATCAGTTGGCGTACTTGGCATCTCTCCAGGTAGCAGAATTCCTTTAGAACAAGCAAAGAGAGTCCTGGACGCAGAAGCATTTAATATATACCCTTGAGGACGTGTGGGATTTTTCATCTTGGTTAATTCTATTAAAATTGTTTCATATGAAAAAAAGAAAAAAATATAGACTTCGTGGATGTGTACACGCTCTTCTCATCTGGGTGTATGAGTCAATACCTGGTATTGGACATGAATATGGGAACCATATTGAGGGTAACCAAGTTCCTCTTCTCTCTTGGTCTAGATCACGTCCTCGTGTACAGTGGGATCAGTTCTATAAAAAGAGAAACGTCTCCATCAGAAGGTTAGTAATTTTTAGTATTTTTAAAAGCTTAACTTGTACTTTATTCATACTAATGTTTTTACATTAGTTGCTTGGTAGGTACTTGTCAGACATCTCATTGTCAAGCCAGAACCCGACATATACCCTCAATGGGATGAGGACAAAGTTGATGATGATTTTCACAACATGATTACAGACATTCTACATGGGGAGCTAGATGATACATATTGGACCATGAACACACGTAATGCACCAGTAGCAAACAAAGAGAAAAGAAAATTAATGAGAGAAGAATAAGAGTGTATGAAGAAAAAAAATCCGAAAGGGAGGGCATCTGCTGTGAGTATATTTACTTATGTTATCTACTTGTATGTGTTATTTTATTATTGAGTTTGCTTACTGTCTTCTTCCAGGCATGTGGAGATGATACATTTTGGGCATGACATGATGGAAGCGATGAACACATTGACTGCAAAGGTTGGAAGTATGGATACAGTTGTGGCCGAGAAAGTGTTGAATGTAGTAGACATATTTATTGACGCAAAGGTAAATGCAAGGGTTAGCAAGCCGAGCTGGTACTTAGCAAAAAAATCACAACTTTAGAAGAAGAGTTTGCTAAAATTAGAGAGCAAATGCAAGCTACTGGTCATAAAAATGATGCACAATTTGTTAACCAAGAAGATGAAGTCAACATCAATGACCCGGTTAGTAATTTTTTTCTTTTACTAGTATGTATATTTAAGGTCAAAGTAACTTACTACTCAAAACTAACTTTTTTTTTACATATTCAATTCGTCATGGATGGTCCAAGATAAGGAACCATCACAATTGGATGTAGCAGCCCAATGTGTGATTAGAAAGAAAGCCAAAAAACATGAGGCCAAGCAAGATTTTGAAAGGTCATTCTCACCTATTCTACTTGAGTGTGAGGGTGAGAAGGTTGTCGGAAAAAAAGTTAGTAAAAAAGTGTTGGACGATTGAAAAAGGTAAAGAAAGAGAAAACTGAAGGTCTAAAGCTAAGGGATTCTGCGACAACATGGTCTAATTCAGAGGACAAGGAAAGATATGGTAAATTAGGTGCCACTTTAGTTGAGTTGGCGGCATCTTTGTTAGAAGGACCTTTGCAAAAACGCAAGCCACAACTGACAAAAACTCAAGTGTACCCGTATGTAGGGAAGTCGACTGTGAAGAGGATCATAACAGGTGCATCTGTCTCTAGATCCCACTATGATCCTTTAGATAAAGTTGTTGAGCCAAAATTGAAGAAGCTACTAGATTTTCTGAAAATTCATGTGTAAGTGTGATGATGATATATACTTATTTTTTCTACATTATTAATATCACTATTAAGCTAACTTGATTTTGTCTTATATTCATTTCAGAGATGACGAAGATGTAGGGACGTCCAACTCAAAAACTCACTTCTATGTAAAGCCGATAACGCCCAGAAATCAATGGGAAAGACATGACTTCGGGTGGCTAACAGATTCTGTAAGTTCTCATTTTTCTTGTATTAACATAAACACAATATTCTTTTATTAGTGTTAGCATTCTTACTCAAACAATATTCTGACAGCATATGGCATATGCAATGCTCATGTTGCGTAAAAGATCTATGAGGGAGCCTTCACCATACTCATCTTCAAGGATAGGATTTCTTGACCATTGGTTTGTCAATACGTGGGCCAGGGACTAGAAGAAATATGACCCTAAGACGTGGGAGTTCTCAGATTGTTACAAGAGAACATTCAATGGAAACTACTCAGAAGATTTTACCAACAACAAAAAGTGGCTGACGGATGTGGATATATTGTATCTTTGCCACTTGATAAATGGTGACCATTGGGTGGCTTTAGAAGTGGATCTGTTGAAGAAAACTATCCATGTCTTCGACATCATACAATCAGTTGTCCCGAGCATGAAAGATCTCTTAGAAGAGTGTCGTCCTTTCACGAAGATGATTCCCTTATTGTTGAATGAAATGGTTCAAGAAAAACTGAGGAAGAAGAGTTCCCAGCAGTTCACGATATCACGACCTAAAAATGTCCCAAGGAATGATGACCCCGGTGACTGTGGTGTTTACACTCTAAAGTACATAGAGTGAAGGGCGATTGGCTGCGGTTTTGAAGGACTTTATGACTTGTTAATTCCCGCACTGCGTATTAAGTTAGCTGCAGAGATCTATGATGAGGTTTTAGATATGTAGTTTTATTTCATGTTTTAGATTTGTGGTTGGCAATATGTATTGTTTTGTGAAACTGTAAATGTATCCTTATTTTCATGTCTAATGCTTAAACATTAATCTATTTTGAATGATTTCTTGTAAAACATAGACTCATTGTGAGTTGCAGAGTTAATCTATTTTCATGTCTAATAGCTTAAACTGTGACTCATTCTCTAACTAGAAACAAGTGAAACAAAGAAATTGTCTAACCAGAAGTAGGATAAACAGAGACACATTGTCTAAGCAAGGGACATTGTCTAACCAGAAATAAATTAAACAGAGACACATTGTCTAAGCAACATGACATGTTTTACAATTGTGACCAACATGATTACAAATTGAACATTTATGCTCCTTTCTTGGACGTTTATTATTTTCACATTTCTTAAACAAAGTCTTCATTCTTGATTTTTTTGGTTTGCCTAGTTGTTGGCGAATCACATGAGGCAAACAAATGATCCCTGCAACATTATCAGGTACTGATGTATCAACATCTCTCGGCATTACTGCAGTGGAGTAAGCGTTGTACATATAGTTTGCACGGTAGTATGGATAACACAATGAACCTTGATAATTTTCTCGCCTCTACTGCTGCAATTGAATGAACGCAAGGTAACTTTTCTAAGTCAAATCTGCGGCATGAACATCTTCGCTCTGTCAAATTCACTATGTTTGTAGATGAGACACCGTACACCTGATATTGGTGAATATTTATCTGTTGTACGCTTAGCATTTTAGCATACGGTACACGGCCTATGAAAGTATGTATGCAATGTTAGTTTTGTGTTAATAAAATATTCATGTGTAATCGAAAAATACGTGTACCTTTAAAAGCTTCTCAACTCCATGAGTTAGAATTGTTTTCATCAAATATGCATCATTCTTCCGTGCGGAAAACCAGCGGGTCATCATTTGCCTTATTGCTTCTAAAAGTCTTACAATCGGTAAACTCCTTGCATCTAAAGCACTCTGTTTACAGATTCAGCTATGTTGGTCGTAGTCAAGTTGTATCTATCACCAGGGAAATGAGCTTGTGCCCACTTATGTACATATGCTTTCTGCAAATAGCCATGGAAACATGGGTGCAATGCTTTGATCTCATTGAATATGGTCTCAAAATCTGAAAGCCATAATGAATTTGCTGCCTTTTTAACCAAACCAAACAACTCTCGACCTCTAAACTTTAACAAGACATTCTTATACAAGTGGTAAGTGAAAACTCCACGGCTGGCAGTTGGATATACCTCGGCAATTGCATTGCCGATTGATTAGTGTCTATCAGAAATAATAGCAAGTCTTTCATCATCTGGTATCACACAGTTGAGTTGTCTGAAAAACCATTTCCATGATTCATCGTTTTCTGTATCGACTATCGCAAATGCAATTGAAAATATCTGAAAGTTGCCATCTTGTGATGACACAATCAGCAGAGTCCTTTTGTACTTTCCTTGCAAGAATGTGCCATCGACCACGATCATTTTCCTCATGAATGAAAACCCCTTGATGCTAGAACCAAATGCAATGAAAAGATACTTAAATCTGTACTAGAATCTACTACAAGGCGAGTGAATGTCCCAGGATTTGCTTCTCTAATCATGTGTAGATACACATGTAAATCATGGTAGCCACTCTCTCCGGATCCCCTAACCAATTCTCTTGCACATATCAGTGTCCGGTGAGCTTTCCAGTAGTCAATGTATCATTTACAATAACAAGCAACATTTAGAAATAAACCAAGTTTTTGAGTACAAAAGTAAATGTTGAGTACAAAAGTAAATGAAAAAAACCTTTATTCGAAAGCACATGTTAAGGGATTGTTGTACATGAGTTGGCAAAATGGTTGGCTCCACTCTGCCAATGAATTCAGTGTATAAAGATCCGAGAATCTTTGGTGTTGCTTGTCTGCAACGACCTGATCTTTGTGTAATTGAGCAAGTACATTCAGAAACATAGCTGCGTATGGTAAAGCGAGGAGCATCACTTGTTGGTGATGATCTTACCTTCCAACTATAGCCTTTAACCCAACACTTTACGATTAGCAGAGTTTGTGTTGAGTACTCGACATCATAATCAAACTGTTACAGTATCGTCAACATCTTGAGTCGTGTTTTTAATGCAGACTTGGAGTCAAAACTTTGGCCAACAACTATATTTAGTGAATTTAGTTATTGCCTAACATGCGGAGTCACTTCCTTAGCCTTTCTCGATTTAGTCACTAACCCAATCTTTGGCTTATACACTTTCTTCATCTCTATTTCTACTTCTGGAGTTAATCTGTAGGCTATAAAATCCTCATCATCTGACGTTGCACCATCTGAGTCGTCGCAGTATCAAATTGGTTGATCTGTTTCATCGTCTTCATGTTGCCTCTAAAAGTGACCTCCACACATAGATGAACTTTGCCAGGTTTTAGGAGACTGAAAAAACCTTGCAATTCTTAAAAATCCTCAATTTTAATTGGGGGTGTGTCACGAGTTAGCTTCATCATGCTCTTCCTACTAAGCATGTAACTCAATCTGATATTACCATCTCTCTTATCTAATTCGTACTTCTCATAAACCATGTTAATCATATCTTCAAACCTTGTGTTGTCTTTGACTAAGATTACTTTGCTTCGTCTTCTGTTATCAACGTGAAACATCCACTTATCCTTCTCGAATAACCACTGGCCACAAACGGTTATAACCTCCTCCATCTGTTTTTCTTGGGATTAACATTTGATGGCCACTTGTCCAAACAATAATTGTGACTTGGAGAAGAAGAAGAAGTTTTACGGCTAAACCTAAGGTCAAGTAACAGGTGTTGGTCGAAATTTAGTTTTGGTTAGAGATAACCGAAATTTTTTAATTGTAATTAGTTAACCGATTCCATAATTAATGATTTTGGATAAAAAAAAATTTGTGGCTCCTAAAAAGTCTGCCGTAACTACATTAAATTCTGCTATCACATAAAAGTCAGTTTGTTATTAAACAAAGAAAATACAACTCTGCAACCAAGCATACTTATTCTGAAAATTTGTTGTTTATAAACGAAGAAAAAATAAGTCTGCAATCATAGGAACAAAAAAATCTGTCAAATTATAGAAAAGTTTACGAAATACATTTGTATGCCAATATGAAATTTTTTGACATATCATAAATTTGTTATAATAAACCAAAAATATCCATTAAAAATCTGCCGACATAAATAAATTTGTGAATGTAATTAATTAAATCTACCATCATATGTGGTAGACTTGTTTAGAAGACATGTGACAGTATGAAGTCTGCGACACTAAGTCTTTGTGAAGGAATATATTTGCCAGTGTTTGATAAAACTACCATCAAGTATCTTAGAGTTTTAATAGCATACTTATTTTACTGTTTCATTAAAAAAAATTCTTACCCTGGCGGGACAAAAAAAAGATTTTTTTTAAATCTTTTTTTTTGTTAATATAGAAAATATAGGCATTCTGGGAATGAAAAATAATCTAGTAATTAAAAAAATTGTACGTTATTATAGTAATAATCACATGATTACGCGTTATTTAAGTAATCTTTCTTAATAAAAAACATGTAAAACAAGATGAATTAGTGAGAAAGATATGAGACAAAAATGATAAAATGATAAAAAATTTGGTGTTTTCAAGCTCTAAGAGACTTAAGAGAGGCTGGAGAGTTTTATTTTGGGAAAAAATAAAGAGTTTTAACCAACTAGAGACTTACCAAAACTCCGCCTTGGAGACTTACCAAAACACTCAGATATGTTATGAAAGAGGAGAAATGGGAGAAGTCTCCGCCATAAAACATCCAAGAAGTCTCCTAGTGCATTAAATGTTAGAAGTCTGTCTCAGATCTGAAATACATGAATACCCAAAAGATTCAAATTGCTTCAAAACATTGAAAAACTTCACAAATAAGGTAAGAACTTAAAACTACAAAAAGAGTTTTCAAAAGGTATGAGCTTTAAGCAACAAGAGGCTAACAAATAAAAAAAATTGATTTATAGATATACTTTTAAAGGAGTGCAAGATGAGAACCTTGTAATAAAAACTTGCAAAAACAAAACAAATTAATGAAAAAGCATGATATAAAATGAGAAACTGATATAAAATTTGGTGTTTTTAAGTTCAAAAAGATTACAGAGAGGTTGGTGAGTTTTATAATGAGAAACATTACATATTTGTTGCAGCCATTCGAGAGGAAGATAGAGAATATATAAATTTTTTCTTTATATAAGGAGACAAATTTTTTAATAAAATTAAATATTTCTGATTCAGAAGATTTTCAAGTAAGTGTTCTAATAGAAGAAGACTTAAAAGACTTAAAAGTCTTTTTAGACCCTAAATTTACTATTCGTTTATTCACAAACTTTCTTGGAAGTCTTCTATTGCATTATTTGTCGGAAGACTAAAGTCACATAAAACCTAAACTCAAAATAACTAACTAACTATAAACAAACACTTCATAAAACTTAAAATTAACTTTAATAGTGTTTAATATACACAAAACTAAACACATATAAGTCAAAATTTAGTTTTTTTAAAAAAAAGTTAAGCTTCCAAAATCCAACATTAAAAATACATACAATATTACAACATATGTTACCAACATCAACTTTGAAAATGTTTAATATAAACAAAACTAAACACATATATATTATAATTCAATTTAACTAGATCTTAATTTAAGTTTCCACATCAAAATATTTGTTATAAAATTTATAAATTATTTTTAAGATCTACTATATGAGAAGACTTCTTGGAAGTCTTCCAAAAACTTACCGAACCTCATAAGACTTACAGAACCTTAGAAGACTTACAAAATCTCATAAGAATTTACCGGGTTATATTCGTAAAAATGAATTCTAATTATTTGTTTAGTCATAAGGAGTTGGTTGTAATTTCACTAATATTATGGGTTACTTTTGCATTTTGATTCAATTTTAGATTTACTTATAGGATTAAATCAAGTTTTGAGTCATATTTGACAAATTTCCATCATGTTAACACTAAATTATTTTTATGGTGGAACTGCTCTAACATAGCTACATTTTATAATCCAAATACCAGGCTCATGCAACAATTTACAACTACATCCGAATATAATGTGTTAAAACATCCTCAATGCGGTATCTAACTACTAATTTGAATATTCTATTTAAGTACTTTATGTTAAATTTGTATGTTAGATACCGTATTGAGGATGTTTTAACACATTATATTCTTAAAATATCCGTACGTTAATGTACACACCAGCTACTAATTTGGGATTCACATTTACTTTTGAGATTGAAATCTATGAGCTGGTGTGTACATTAACGTACGGATATTAAGAATTCGTGATTTTTGATTTTGTTACAAAAACACTGCTAGTTCTCTTTTTTTTTTGGGTACGAATTGTCCTTCGATAGAGAAAAAAAATCTTAGATCTTAATTCAAACACGAAAATAGCAAATCCGCTAAAGAAATGTTAATTATAAATTTCCACCAAGCAAAACTGATATATATTTTTCAGAAAGAAAAATGATTTATATATGAAGTTCAAAAGAAAAAAAAAACTGATTTATATTTAATTGAATCAAAGAATAATCATTTCGAAATACAAAGAACCAACAAAGCCGATTAAATCAGTTAGTACAACAACATTCAAAATATTATCAAAAGATTTAATCAATCAAACAGTGACAACAACTTCTTTCTCTTCCTTTTTAACCTCATCCTTGACTGGTTCAGCCTCAACCTTTTCCGGTGCAGCAACAACAGCTGCTTCAGCGTTTTCTGTTGCAGCCACTACGGTCTCCACCTTCTCAGGTGCTGCAACCTCACCAGCAGAAGATGACTCTTCCACGGCAGGAGATGTTTCCTTGGTCGGCTCGACCTCAGATATCTCTTTAGCTTCGACAGAAGTTGTTTCAGTCTCTGTCTGGTTCTGTTTCTCACCGCTTTCTTCTGTGTTGTTCTCCTGTACTACAACGGTTTCAGAAACAGGCTTGTTAGGAACAGAGCCTTCTTCGTTGTTCATGTCTGATTCCTTGGGTCTACTCGCACAGCCACCCATTATTTAGTTTTATTTTTTTTTGTTGGTTTGGTTGGGTTTAGGCTGTGGAGTGTAAGTTTGTCTCTTTGATTTATTGTTGTCGACCCGAGGATGGAACAAATGAAGAAACATAGTCAGGGTTATATAGGTGCAGATGATTCCGAGTTTTATGGAGAGCCCTTTGGTCTTCTCTTGTCTGTGTTAATAACTAAATTTGGACATGGCTAAGATTAGTTATATCTACAGAAGGTTTTAGACTTATATTAGAGTTTAGGGTCTCTGTATTTGAAATTGATATGGTCAAACTCAGACTTATGGAAGAAGTTTTGTGGACCTCTCGTTCCTTGAGACTTTCACCCTATTTTAGCCGTTCTTATTGTTTACTATTTGTAACTAAAATTCTGACTTAATTACCATGATGTTTCACGTTTGGTCCAATCCTAGTACTTTAATTAAATAAAGTAATTACTTTGCACCTCTTTATGTGTCTGTCAATGTCTTTTAAATGACTACGACGAGTATTGTTTCTTTTGAGCAGTGTATTAACTCTTGAAGCCGTCTCTTTCTGTGCAAGCGCAAATCTCTACAAGATACATGAATCTGCATAGCTGCACGTACCCTGCAGAAAGGAGGCTCCTATGTTATGGCTCATTGGACTCAAATTAGGAGAACAAGAAGCGATGTGTTACGAAGAAATAAGTAGTCTCGAGTTCAAGTTTCTAATTATTTTCACTAGAAATATAGCCTCCGCGCAAGCGCGAGGCCGGATCCGTTTTCTTATGCTTTAAGTGTGTATGATATTTTGTTGTTCGTATCTTGTCTAAATCTTTGTTTTTTTGTGTATTGCAATATTGGAGTCATCACTTCTGTTGAGTTCACTTCCGTTTTGTTATGTCTTCAAGTGAAGTGTAATTTTCATTAGAAAGCCGAATAAAAATTAGAAAGATTACGACATTAAGTTATGTACATAAGATAATTTGAAGGTCATGAAGTTTAATCCTAAAACTTTCTATACTACTTTATGAAAAATTCTAATTTATATGTAGAGGTGAAATCTTTAATTTGCTTGTTGACATGGAATAATAATGTAACGTCCCGACCGTCCACGGTTAATAAGTTGCCCATGTCCGCGCTCTCGGCCCGTGGATCCCATCCCATCTGACGATCGGTTCGTTAATTTTTCCAAAGTCCCCGAATCATTGTTTACTGACCCTACAATCACCACCCGACCTTCCTCGTGTTTTGGATTCACTCGCATGATATCGTGGACATCCTTAAAAAAAAACAAACTGTAATATTATTATATACAATTTGGTTTCTAGTTTACAAAATCTCACGTAGTTCAGTTGGTTATGTCAATTAAATAAAAATTGAGGTGAAGGGTTCGAATATCATAGCATGCAATACGTCATTTTAAAAAAAAATTACATGGGACCCACTTACCGCTGACGTGGCAGAAGGGGAGAAAGTAAACTCTCTTATTATAATATAGATAAACTCTCCTATTATAATATAGATTGCTTACCTTTAATGGTTTGCCTTGAAATTAGTTTTAGTTTCTTAAGGGTCTTTTTTAAAAAAAAAATATTGCGGTCCTTAAAAACAAAATGGCTTTTAACAAATTCTGGTTCAATCAACTTGTAACCAAACCATTATTCTAGTAATGATATTAAGATTCTTAGCATGCAAAAAAAAAAAAATAGGAGAACAAGCTCGTTACGTCCCCAGGATCTACTACTTGCCAATGTCCAAAAAATTAATTAAAACGTAGCAATTAAGGGTCTGACTGGTTTAAACGCAGAGGTTGCGGTTGCGGCAGCGGGAGTTTGCCAATGCGGGTGGTTGTGGTTTAAAACGTTACTAAGCGATTTACACGACTGGTGCAGCGGTTAGAAATTTGTGAGTTTGCGGGATACTTACGACTGGTTGACTACCAAATGCAAAAGCAATTTATTAATAAATTAACAATATTAATATTTTATATAGTTAAAAAATATTAAAATTATATTAGTATACTAAATATAAGAAAATATTTATAAAATCATAGTATTAAATTATAAAAAAATTTTTTTTAGCTATATATATATATATATATATATATAAGTGTCTAAAAATTATAGTAAATATTTTTGTTTAGTTAAATATTTTTTATTTGAATATAATCATTTTTGAAAAAAATTATTTTGTTTACCCTCCCGCAACCGTCCGCAACCGCAAACGCTAACTGGAGGCAGCTTTTGATTTTGAGAGGTTTGGAACGGTTTGAAATTATTTATAGCGTTTTCTGTGATTGTTATAAAACGCCAACAAATGCTACCAACCGCAAAAGCTGCGTTTGTGGGTGGTAACGAGAAAACCAATCAAGCCCTTAGCTAAAAAAAATTCATAATTTATTTTAACTATTTGGAAATCCTAGGTTTATACTATGTTTGAAATTTCACTAGGCGTCAGGAAATCGGTCCAGGTTTAGCGAGTTGTAAAAAAGTAAGAGATTACTCAATGATTAATCATAGACTAATTTTTAATATTTTTACTATTTTTCATAAATTAATATATAATAATGAATGATTTACGTATCGAGTATCGAAAGTTGATGTGATATGGTAGTTTCTAAGTTTCTCTATGCGAAACAGATCCTGACTTGGATGTGCTTTTTATTTTGTGTTATCTTTTACTTATTTATATGTACATACCACAATGTACACAAACATTTCGGTATCTACATGTACAACGATTCATATGATAAGGTTTTATGAGAAATAACATATACACCAGTTATTTATATATTGTATAAATTATGATATTTGATTATTTAAATTGTACACAAACCACATATGTACATTATACATTGCTCAAGTTATGATATTTGATGATTTTAATGTTTTTAGTATAGTTGATAAAAATGATTTTGGGTAACTTGTTTTAGTTAACTTATATCCTTTTAGGTTTCACTAGATGTATATATTAATTAAGTGATGGTAATCTAGTGGTAATCTCTTGGGGCTTGCCGACTTGGTGTGCACCCACATCAGTCTTGGGTTTGATTTCCTTTAGGAACTAAATTATTTTTATTTGACCAGTCTGGGTTTGGGCTTTGGCTCAAGTGGTTTACATGGTGGATTGTAACAGATGATCGGTTCACCCTCTGGCATTAGTCGGAAGGTATTCCAAACTTGGGCCAGGCAGTGTGGTACCCAGTCCACTCTGTAGCACTAAGTGAATTCCTACCTGGACCGACCGGATAAGCCGATAGGGTTTATCAAAAAAAATGTATATATTAAATTTCCTTGTTTAGTATTTATATCACATGAGATAAAAATGAAATTTATAAGTTCATTTAGATCATTTATACCAGGTATCCATAATAGAGTGTCCACATGGACACCCAAAATCATTAATATTTTTTGTTGTGTTTTTACAAGTAACCGATGAAAAAGGGAAAAGTAGTGACATCGGTGATTGTAGATATCGATATAATTGAAACACAATTGTTATAATTTCATCATTATGAAAGCCACGTCACACACATATGTACCACATACTTATTCATATAGTATAAAACTTATGTTAGTGTTAAATAGAGTGAAACTTATATTAGTGTTGATAAATATATAGTATACAAAATCAATAAATTTGAACATTGAATACAAACAAAAATACAAATAAATTAACACATAATTTATAGTATAGTACGAATTAATAAAATCATCAAAAATTATGTATTATACTATATTGACCAACAAAGTTCCATTCCATATATATAGTATAGTATAAGTTTATCAGACAATTATGTTGCCGTAAATCATAAACATGACCCTCTGACCTCACCCAACTCTCTAAATACTAAACCCTAAATCCGGATCACTAAACCCTAAATCTAAATATAAACCCTAAACCAATATATATACCCTAAACCCAAAAATCAAAATTTGAAAATCATGCATAGCATTTTGTAATATTAAACTATACTACATAAATATAAATTATAGAATAGACTTGAACTCAAAACTGGTAAGAATGAATTTTTCAAATAATTAAATTTATGGAAGGGAATACAATGGCAAAATTGAAATAAAGGCAAGGGATGAAGTCGACAATTGCATATATGTAAATAATTAAAGCTCCATTGTTTCCTATCAAATCACCAAAAATGCCAACGTCGCTAAATTATTTTCCGCATATTTCCTTGCTTTTCATGTATAAGAAATATTATAAACTCTCTAGGTACATTCCATTTATATACGTAAATTAATAAAACCGCACATTATATAGAAAATAATATAGAATAACGAATTGGTAGATAAATAGTATAAACTATTATAAATACTATAGTCTCCAATAGTTCAATGTATAGTTTTCACTAGTTCATGGTACTAACACCTTTTAGCCAAATTTGACTTTCAATAATATAACTATAATTTGTTATCATTCATAAATGCTTAATTTTGATTTATAAATATAAACAATCATTAATAATAAAAATGATACAACAACAAAACATAACAAATATTTATATATTGTACATCCATATTTATATTCTACTTTCACCAGATAGAATAGAACAATGCAAATAGTATATTGCAACTGAATGACCGGATGTGGAGTTGATGGAGTAATGAAAGAAAGAACGAGAAGGTGAATGAGATGATATGATTAGTAGAAGAGCTGGTGTTCAAGTTGACGAAGAAGGAGAAGAAACCACCAGGAGAGATGGAGGAGAAAAAGAGACGGTGAGAGAAAGTGAGGAGACATGGATGAAGACGATGGTGGAGAGAAGATGGTGCCAACAATGTGTTCGCTGTATAATAAGAAAAAAACAGAGATCTCAGAAGGAGAGGAAGAAGTAGAGAAGAAGAAGAAGAAAAATAAATTATTATGAGAGTGTGTGACTCTCAAATGGACACAAACTATTTTTAAATTATAATAATTAACTTGTTTATTTTCTCTTCGCAGGTTTTGTCGGTTATAATAGAGGTTAATATAGCAACATTACACAAAAGGTATGAGAAACAATGAAAATATAGGATTTTTGGTTATTGACTGAATTATAATTTTTTTGGTGGTCATACAATGCAACTTCCCTTGTTTTTACAGATATTTACAGTCATACTACTACCTTTTAATTTTAAATAAAATAAATAGAAACCTTTATTACTTACCAAAATATTGTAATCTTATGAGTTAATTTTCATTTACGCATTTAAATGTCATGCTTATTAGCTCCCTAACCCTGCAAATAACCAACTAAAATCGTGACCATTTTACCCCTATTTCCCTACTCCAATGAAGCCGAGTAGCGCTAATGTAGCTTCTCAGATCTTGTCGGATTTACTCTCCCGAGACAAGCAATCTCCGCGGCTCAAGGCTAATTATGCTTTGTTTCTCACCTTTTTTAATTAAATGTTGAATAAATCACCATTATCCCTCTGTTACTCTATGTTTTGTCCGTTTTTTCCCAAACGTCGAGACGGTTGAGTCTAACTGCTTTAATCTTCGACGGTTTCGAAACCCTTAAGCCTTAGTAATTTAAGATTCAACTATTAACCCGTTCACTCTTTTTTCTTAAAAACGTTATGGGAGAATCCAATTTGTCATGTCGCATTTTCGCCGTCGGCAAAAAATCATCCGGTGAAAAAATGAAATCTTATCACAAAACCAAGTGCACAAAATCAATTATCGAAGCCCTCGAGCCGGAAGAAGTTGATTTCTTCAAGAAGTCGTCATTCGCGAAGGTACTAGCTATTGATGAAAACCCTTATTTCTCTGGCGCATTTAGACATTTTATATTAGTTAGGAGGTTGAAGGTAGAGAAGAAGTATGAGATTTGGGTCTTGTTTGCTGGATATCCAATTCGATTTTCATTGCGATAGTTTGCAAATGTCACTGGTCTTAATTGTGGAAAACTTCCAGACATATTTTGTCGACGTAGGAAAAAAACCTTTGAAGGAGACGCTTTACTGGAATGAGTTATTCGGGTCCCTCAAATCTTCCACCATCGAAATGGTGGTTGACATGTTGAAGAACCATAGACTCAGAGACAAGGAAAGAAGAATCAAGTATGCTTGTTTAGCATTACCTCCTCTATTCTATTGTCGTCCTCTCATTTCCCGAAATTCATCCCAGAGCATGTAGAGATGATACGCGATCTTGATGAATTCATGACCTTTCCCGTGGGGCCGCGTTTCTTTTCAACTACTAATGTCTTCTCTCATGAAGAAAGATGAAGTAGCATTAGCCCATGACTCTTTCACACTTAGGGATTTCGTGGATGCTATTCAGTTGGTTATGGTTGCTGCTGTCCTGATCTTAAAGAAGAGGTAACACCGGTCGAGCCGGTTGTTGTTGAAGAATCCGATAGTGAAGGTGAGACGTCTTTGGCGGAAGAACAGACGACAATAAGTTCTAACACCCAGAAGAACACTGCCGCGAAATATTTTTTAGTCCCCGGACATGCCAAATCCATGAGCATTGATTGTAAGGTGTGTAAAACCCATATGATAACATATAATATTTATGTTGTTTGTTGATAAAACAATTTCCAGCTATCTTTTTTATTATACACTAACTTGATTATTATTTTACACCCAATATGTTATGTATGTTGTGTAAATATGTTTAACATTTTGTGCAGGTGGCTGTTACATCTATACTCCCTGATCCGAATGACGAGTGGGGGTTGCAGAACGATTTTATATGGGATGATGAATTGGAGGATCCCATTGTTGACACAATGGTTGATCTAATTAGTGCAGATTTCAGCTTTAAGAAAGAAATGTTCAAAGGTAGGATGACAGCGTCTGACATTACACGTTTAAGGTTGGAGAAGCAGAAGAATAAATATGCCAAAGAGAAACATGACAAAGAGAAGGAAAATGCAGGATATTCTAATGAAGGGGAACCGTCTGACCAGGGTTCACATTCTGCTATTACTAACTTGGTTGTTGGTCAAATTAAGGAGGAGTTACGAGGGCTGGTGCAGGGGATTGTTGGTGGTGTTGATGCTCAAATAAAGTCTTCAATGTAGGGAATGGAAAGAAGGAGTAATGACTCTGTCTCACACCACGTGGGCAAGATGCAGGAAGGTGTCATTCAAGCCGTTATTGACTACCTTGGCAAGTCAACCACACCCTTGACGAAGACCTGGTCGTCGACGCCTCTGAAAACCATAGCTCGCACAGTGGAAAATCCACTGACCCCACACACTCCAATCCATGATCCTAGTGAAAGTAAAATGGGTACTCTGGTTTTGGACGCTGCCGATACTATACGGGATGTAATCGCTGATCTTAATGTACAACATGGAGACCAACCGGTAATCATGTCTTTTGTATTTCTCAACACATTTATGAATCACGTAAACTTCGTCCCTCAAATAAACTTGACATTTTAATGTTGTAGATGACAACAACGGATGTAATGGGTACTTCTCAAGTTAGCGAGCACACAATTATTAGTACATCAACTGGAGTTGACATGGATGTCAACCCATATCATTCAGTTACTATTCTAAATGACTAAGATATTAATCATCCACATGTATATTTGTCCAGATTTTTCAATTATATCCAACCACGTCTATTCACTTGATTATTCTTACTCGACACGAACACTAGGTGGAGATGCCCTCCTTCTCGCTTGGCATGACTCAGGGTGAAACCATTCCACCAGTACTCAATGCGATGCCAAATTCGTATGTTCTCCCCACTGATCCCCCGGCCACTGACAACATTGAGACCCGCAAAAGCAAACGGGCCAGGGTTTCCCCTTCTGCATATCAAGACTTTCAGTGTGACCCCAAAGTGATCATTGGGTTCACCCTCATGCCTGATCTCGACCATGTTTTCGAACAACTTAGATGTATTGTATTAGCTAAGGGGTATCACTAACCAGAAATTAATAACTAACAATATATTTGACAGGGTAAACACATTTGTAACGTTTAACAATACTAATTACATCTAACATTATCTCACAGGCTTGTTAACACTGGAGGCTCAACTAGCATCACTCTGATGGAGTTCCTAGACATCGCACACATGTGTCATCAAATGGCCCCCAATGTAAGGCACATCTACACCTTATAGTGAATCATCTGTTGGACCGCATTTTAACTGAACATCGCAATGTAGGTGATGGATTCGCTCATAAGGTATTTAGCTACTGAGCACCAGCACAATCATGAGACAATGTCCAATTACAACACTTCGTTAACCGGAACAGTAATGCATCAGTACTCCATATTTTGTCAAGACCGCCTGAAAGATAGAACAAGGCTAAAATTTAAAAAGGATGTCATAAATGGCCTGAGAGGGTGCAAATCTGAGCGAATGTACTTCCCCTTCAACATTGACAAACAGCATTGGGTGGCGATCTGTGTTGATACGAAGGCGGCCTCCATCATGGTTCTAGACTGTAATGTGGGCCTCAGAAGCGACAACATGATGAAAAGGAATTGTATCCTATAGCCAGCATGTAGAGGTGTCAAATGGGCGGGCTGTCCATGGGCTTGCCCAGTCCAATTCATTTTGGGAAGGTTATGGACGCGCCCAATTAATAAATGGTCCAACTGGACAAAAGACCAATTGGTCCATGGTCCAATTGGGTGAAGACCAAATGGACAATGGGTGTCCATGGGCCTCCTAAAAACATACATTTATGATTTTGACAAAAACATAGTTTACAAATTTAGTGAAAATATAGTTTCAACGAAAAATTAAAATTTTACGAGATTAACGGAAAATCACATTTTTCAATCTTGGCGGGAAAGCTTAATTTTTTCGGTTTTGGTGGGAAAACTTAATTTCTTATTTTTGGCGAGAAAACTTCATTTCTCAGTTTTAGCGGGAAAACATAATTTTCGATTTTGGCGGGAAAACATAATTTCTCGGATTTGACGGAAAACATGATTTTTTTTGGCGGAAAAACTTAGTTTCTCGGTTCTTACGGGAAAACGTGATTTTTTGGTTTTGACGAAAGAACATGATTTTTCCATTTTGGGGGGAAAACTTAATTTCTCAGTTTTGGTGGGAAAACGTGATTTTTCAGTTTTGGCGGAAAACGTGATTTTTCGGTTTTGGCGGAAAAACGTGATTTTTCGGTTTTGGCGGAAAAACGTATTTTCTCGGTTTTGGCGGAAAAACTTATTTTCTTGGTTTTTGCGGAAAACGTGATTTCTCAATTTTGGCGGAAAAACTTAATTTCTCGGTTTTGGTGAGAAAACGTGATTTCTCGGTTTTGGGTGGAAAAACTTATTTTCTCGGTTTTGGCGGGAAAACTTATATGTTCTCGGTTTTGGCGGAAAATATGATTTCTTGGTTTTGACGAAAAAACATGATTTTTTTTTTTGGCGGGAAAATTTAGTTTCTCGTTTTTGACGGGAAAACGTGTTTTTTTTGTTTTGACGAAAGAACATGATTATTCGTTTTGGCGGGAAAACTTAATTTCTCAATTTTGGTGGGAAAACGTGATTTTTCGGTTTTGGCGAAAAAACTTATTTTCTCGGTTTTGGCGGGAAAACTTATTTTCTCGGTTTTTGTGGAAAACGTGATTTCTCAATTTTGGCAGAAAAACTAAATTTCTCGGTTTTGATAAGAAAACATGATTTCTCGGTTTTGGCGGGAAAACTTATTTTCTCGGTTTTGGCGAGAAAACGTATATGTTCTCGGTTTTGACGGAAACATATGATTTTTTGATTTTGACGGAAAAACAAGATCTCTCTTTTTTGGCAGGAAAATGTCATTTCTCGGTTTTGGGCGAGAAAACGTAATTTCGGTTTTGGCGAGAAACCTCAATTTCTTGGTTTTGGCGGAAAAACATTATTTCTCGGTTTTGACGGGAAAACATTATTTTCAGTTTTTGCAGGAAAACACAATTTCTCGGTTTTGGCGGGAAAACATGATTTCTTGTTTTTGATGGAAAAAAGTGTTTTGGCGGGAAAACACGATTTCCTTATTTTAAGGAAAAATATAGTTTTTTATTAATTAAAAATAATTATAAATACTATTGGGTGTCCATGGATATGCCCAAATGGACATGGTCTCTATTGGTTATGGACACTTATTTGGACCATTGTTCAATATGGACCGCCCACTACTGCCCAAAAGCTGAATTGGTCCAACTGGTTAAGCCCATTTGGGCTCTGGACGGACCATTTGACACCTCTACCAGCATGTTTCCTTATCTCTTGAAACCCCAAACCGCGGAGATAAGCAGTTCTACATTTAAGCCATTCGCTATATCTAGGTGCAAAGGTGTTCCCCAAGTCTCCGGTCCAGCAGACGCTGCTGTTATGTGTGTTCTTCTCATTGATGCACACTTATCTGCTGGATTAGGTGGCTGCAAATTCTTACTTTCGAGATTACTACCGGACGCTGCCAAGCAACTGGCTGTTAAGTTTTTTACCTTCCTGGTCGAAGCGGAGAAGGAAAAGCCTCCATGTTGATTGTATTTTAAGTATAATATCATCAACAATTTGCTATTTAATCATAATATTTTCGTTCACTGTTATTTCTCAGTTTAGTTAATATCTTATTTATAAGCTGTGAACTATTTTTTTTCAACGACGACAACTAATGATGTTGTTAGCAATTTTTTCCTAAGCGATTCCTTTATGTTACGCACTAAAGCATTCCCAACTTGTATATTTAATGAATAGCAATCTTATTCCGTTTCATTGTTGCACTTACAACGTTGTCAATAATAAAACAACTTAGGAGAACTTGCTTAACATATTAAACAACAAAATGTGGTCTCCCCCGATCTGACCTCGAAAGATCATCCTTCTTCCGAATTGCGTCTCCTACTACTTATTAGATACTTGTTTATATAGGAATTTTGCAGGTTGCGCGGTTGTGATCATTCCCGCCACACCTGCTACATGCTCTGCTTCTCTTGAAAACACCAGTGTTCTACAATAATCATGTAAGTAGCGGTTAACAAAACAATTAACGAAGTAACATATAAGTTAGAGTACTCTATATTAAATGTATGTACCCTAATCTCGCCAGTTGATGCAATGCGCGACTTCCTTGGATGCCCATGAGGCATGCGTGTGTTAGAAGGAAGAAGCCTCATACCCTCTGCATCCTCAGCTACCTTTGTCACTTCCAGCGTAGGCCAACCCCAATACATGTTGTTGTACTCCAGGGCAACTATTCCCTCCACACTATGATTCGAGTTCACAGAAGTTGCCACGGCGTGTGTGCATGGTATACCCAAAACATCAAACTCTTTGCAAGAACACTTCTTCCTCTCGAGATCCACTATATGATACAAGCCGCAATCGTCCCTAACCTCATACTCTGCATTTATGATATATCTAATTGCATAACTGGTGGAGATAGTGAAGTTACGGTATAAACTGGCAGCTACTTTTGGAGTTAACACGCTTCCATTAGTGGTAGTTGAATCTCGTCTGCTAGAGAACCATTCCATAAGTTTGTCCCTATTGAACTCGACCAATGCCACTATTGGGTATCCCCTATCAGTTGTAAGAACAGAGTTTAGGGACTCTGCTAAGTTGCTAGTCATTATATTGTACCTTGCACCATTAAAATGTGACCTTGCCCAGTGCTCCAGACCAACTCTGATCAAGTAATTTTTACATGCAATTTCAATAAGTTTGATCTCGTTGAAATGAACGTAGAAGTCCTCCAAACAGTAAGCTCTCGCCGCCCTTGAAATTAAATAAAGTAGGTGTTTCTTCTTGAATATAGTTTGCACGTTACGCTGAAGGTGAAGAAGACAAGCACTATGATGAGACATTGGATACACCTGTCATGTTGAACCATGTATAAGATGTATGGATGATTCCAAACAATTAGGAAGTATCTTGTTCTACGAAACTGAAAGAAATAACAACTAAAGAAGAATGTAGCGACTACCAAAGACAATTTGCAGTAACATGTAGTCTTGTATCCGACCAAAGACAATTTGCAGTAACATGCAGAGCCAAAAGAAAAATTATAACCAGCGTCACTCACCACTCATTAAGGGGAATGTCCCATCCTCTCCCCCAACCATTTCGTCATGGGACGTACCCCCTCAACCCCAAAACCATTTTGAACTATATACGACAATGTCCTCTGTAGCTATCCCTTTCCCCTTTTCAACCTTCTTGGGCAGCACAGGTCCATCTGCTTCTCAACATATTAGAAGCCATACTCAAGATGCATTACTAACAATGTATAGTATCTCATGTTTGATATGCTTACCAAGTAGTAGACAATCATCACTCTCGCCAGGTGAAGCTATAACCGCCCCTTCAGCAGGGTTGGGATCTTCCAAACTCATGTCAAACTCGATGTTTAGATCTCTTATCACACCACCAATGTCCTTTTCTCCCACACCAACAACATTATATGCTAACACATTGACTACTACCTTCACCGATACCTGAAAAGTATAATGTTAGAAGTAGTTCATTCATGTTAAGGAGTAAATTAATTGTTAGCGGCAAATAATATACCATGCGTGCAATATGGAAATTGTCCACTAATGTCATCACAATCACTTAATCTAATCATTCCACCCTCCGAGGGAGAATCTTCTCTATTTCCATGGACTTCAGTAGAGTCTCTCAATGAGTCTGACCCACTCCCACTATGATAGTGATCAACACACTCCAATTTTTTTCAGTTTATCAAAATCCCTCTCTAGAAGATTCATCTCTTCATGCGTGCTGATTCCCATTAGCGTCTCCTCACAGACCAGCAAGGGCCCCTTGGACCTCAAACATGTATTTCATCCAAACAACATTTCAGTGACTTGCATAACTTAAAATCACACTTAAGACTCGTTTAACTCTTCATTTACCTCTCCACGGTATAGGTATTGGCGGAGGCAAGGATCCATTGCCTTGCTCGAATCCATCATCTTCGCACGCTGGCGCCTGTAAAGATCCACGTCAGCCTCTCTGAAGGTTACATAAATCTCCAGCCAAACACAGTCTAGCCTAACAGCCATGAATAGCTCCACATCGGTGTCATCCATGATCTTCAGTGGTGGTGTTGTGTACTCGCCCGGTTCTTTCATCCATTCCGGCAACTCATATGTCAACAGCACCGGTTCAGATGGACGTAGCAGCTTGTTCAGCTTGTATTTATCTCTAACCATCTCAATAACAGAGTCATACCTCTCGTTCTCCCTAACAACCACATCATATTTCACGCTTGTATGGTCCACTATAAACCTCCACTTACCGGGACCTCCTCTCTCCCGATCCCCAACAACCAGGCGGATGTGTTGTCCCATTGCTCCACAAGTACCTTCATACCAAAGGAAATACATTGTCCATTTATTTAAAAGAAAATATCAAAAGAAAAATCTGAAGAAGTACAATAATATCATTGTCTAGGAGTTTTACCTCTCTTGAATTTTGAAAACGAACTCTATTTGAGTTTTCTTCTTCACAACTCCTAATCACAGTTATCGTTTTCAATCTTCTTCATCTCCAATGTTATCCCACTCTACTAACCTCGACCTTCTTCTCTATTTGTAAAGATGACTACTACATATATCATTATGTATATATTTTCTTTTACATTTCTGATACTGGATCGGAAGTATCATCCCACACTGGACACATTACCCAGAGGAAACTTGTGGACAAGGAGAGTTGTAGCTGTCACCCTACCTACAGAAACAGCAACCTACGACAAACAGCAGCTAAATCTTTTTGTGTTAGAGATTGTTTGCATGCGGCCGAAAGGTGTGTCAGGCGTTAAGGGCTGCTCCGTCATTTTTTGGCGCAATTGTAAGCCATGGACCTTTGACGTCACTCGAATGCAAAGTGCTAATATGGGCTTCGCTTAGTGGCATTAGCTAATTGACCCTAATCTTATTTACCTTAAATGCATATGTATATTATTAAAATTTGGCCAAAAATCGAAGAAGAAATAGTAAGTTTTAATTTATGACTTTCCTCTTATTTTCATTTAAATAAATCATCCTTCACAAACCATTATATCACTTGCAGGGTTGTGCCTGAAAAATATTGGCTCAAAATCTACAAAAATTATTTGGCCCACTATTCTCAATTTTGTTTTTGAAAAGGACCAAAAATTGCAATATCATGCTTCGAACAAGGCATGAGCGTTTGGGGGCCGTCGGTTTCGGTTAGGGTGATTTTGGTTTTCGAATTTTCAGTATTATGTTCATAAGTTCCATTCGAGTTTTACTAATTATTGGGTCGGGTTCGGTTCCGTTCCTTCCGAGTTCGGTTCGGTTCGGATCGGATTGTAACCAATGTTGTAAATTGTCTAAAAATTTTTTTTTTAAATTTCAAAATTGATAAAAAAATTCAAAAATATATCGATTATTCACAAATCTAATTAAAAATTAGTTAAACTATCTTAATTAATTAAAAAGTATTCAAAATAACGAATAAAATAAACTAAAAAGTATTTTAATTACTCTAAAATATCTAAATCACTTTAACATATATAAAAACATTAACATATTGAACTAATTTCCAATATCTTCGGATCCTACTTCGGATTTTGGTTCGGGTTATAACCAAACTCCAAAGTACTAAACTCATAAGTTCCGTTCAGATATCTTTGTATAAAAGTTCGGATCTGATTTCGGATTTAGGTAGATATTTCAGGTTAGGATAAAAATACCTAAGCCTACTTCGAATCATGCATTTTAACGCATCACTTGACGCTTTTACCAGGAGCTACTTACATTTTATGTTTTTTGGCCCCTTAAATATACATATCTCTTTCGGTCCCAAAGCAAATAGTTTATTAACTTCTACTCAGGCACGACCCTGATCACTTGATATTGTTAATGATTATTATTATTATATCACATAGTTTCATATTTTTATATCACATAGTTTCATATTGTAAGAGTATATAATCTAACCTTGACAAATAGTAATATCACCTCATCTGTTGTGATTATTAAATCAAAACAGTTTCATCTATACTAAAAACAAATGAATGTAACTATATATATGGTTTAAGTTTCATTCTATCAGTATATATCATCATACGCTTTCACATTTACTATGAATCATAATTTATAATTTTTTATTTGACAGTGTAGTAGTGAACTATGAAGGTAAAATAGAGAAAACTGAAAGTATGATGAAGAAAGATGATGATTTTATTAATCTTCTTGCTTACCGTTTACAATAGACACAAGACTCATATATATACTCTGTTGAAGAACAATCTAGACTCCTGACAGCTAGCCCTGACAGGTCACTCATCCTTATCCTGTAGAGCATCATAACGGTTCGTAAGGATGACCTGATGAGCTGGTGCAGTCGTACCATTGTCTTCTCTCTTGTCTTACTTGCTTTGTTAACGTTGTTGCAGGTTTTGAAGCAGAAATGGGCTTTTCAGACTGATGGGCCAGCTTCCTTAATGTCGTGGGTCCATTGGGTTTAATACCCCCGCGCAAACTCGAGGTGGGAGGAAGCTCAACTCCGAGTTTGGACGAAGATCAAAAAACGTATGCTGAGGTAATGACTTGGTGAAGACGTCTGCGAGTTGCTGTGTTGCAGGAATGTGTTTAACAATCAGAGAACCATCAGCTACCTTCTCCCGAGCATAATGGTAATGAGTAGCGAAGTGTTTTGATTTTCTGTGAAGAACCGGATTTGATGTCAGGTGGACTGCGGATAAGTTGTCACAGTATATCTCTGCAGGTTGAAGCTGAGGAACGCCAATACTTTTCAACATCTGACTCAACCAAGCTACCTCTGCTGCTGTATCTGAAAGTGTTCGATATTCTGCCTCTGTAGAAGATCTAGCCACTGAATTCTGTTTCTTAGCAGACCATGAGATGAGGTTTGAGCCAAGGAACGTACAAAAACCTCCAGTGGATCGTCTCGTTTCTTGACACCCAGCCCAGTCACTGTCGCAATAGGCACGTAAGCATGAGTTAGAGTCAGATTGAAGCTAAAGACCCATGTGTATCGTCCCTTTGATATACCGTAAGACTCGCTTAAGCAGGTTAAAGTCAGAGACAGGGGGTTGATGCATCTTCTGACACACTAGATTCACCGCAAACTGTATGTCAGGGCGTGTCAAGGTGAGGTACTGCAATTTACCTGCCAAGCTGCGAAAATATGTTGGGTTGGAGAAGGTCTCATTCTGATGAGGAGCTCTGCCTGGCTGAAGAGGGAGAGGGGTGGGCATTGGTGCACAGTCAAGCATACCAGCTGATTGAAGCAAGTCCATTGCATACTTCGCTTGATTTAAAAAAAGACCAGTATGAGTAAACTGAGCTTGAATGCCAAGGAAATAGCTCAACTGTCCCATGTCTTTCATCCGAAACTGAGTTCTTAGAGCAGACAGAAGCTGTTGAATCAGAGCCTTGTTGTTTCCAGTGAGAACCATGTCGTCAACATACAGGAGAAGAAACACCACATTCTTGTCCTTTTGATATACAAACAGCGACGGGTCACCAGTGTTGCACAGAAAACCAAACTCCAATAGGTATGAGCTGAACATGTCAAACCAAGCTCTTGGAGCCTGTTTTAAACCGTAAATGGCTTTATGAAGAAGACAAACATAGTTGGGATGGAGCTTATCTTCAAAACCTGGAGGCTGTCTCATATACACCTGTTTAGATAAGTCCCCATGGAGAAATGCATTTTTGACATCAAGTTGTCTGATCTCCCACTTCTCAACCACTGCAAGATGAAGCACAATTCTAACAGTAGCTGTCCGTACCACAGGACTATATGTTTCCAAGAAATCTACTCCTTCTTCCTGTTCGTTTCCTTTGGCAACAAGTCTAGACCTCAATTTCTGCAAAGTTCCATCAGCATTTATCTTGACCTTATGTACCCATCTGCATCCAATGGGTCTGATGTCTGGTGGTGGAGGAACCAAGCTCCATGTTTTTGTCTCATCACAAGTACTTATCTCCTCTGTCATTGCATCATGCCAACCCGGATGAGCCAAAGCCTCTGCTACAGATCTTGGTAGTTGAGGAAGTCCCTTGACCGTTATGAGAGCATATCTTGGATTGGGTTTCATTACTCCAGCTTTACCTCTCGTTGTCATTTTGTGTGTATTAGGAGCTTGGGGTGGAGGAGCTACAGCAACTGCATCTTCATCGGACGTTGAACCATTAGTGGAGTCAGAAGAAGTAGACGACTCAGATAACGAACCTTCAGGAGAAGACTGAAGAATCTGTTCAACAACTGCTTCTTCAGTATGAGTTTCCAATGGGTCATGCTGATGTCTTTCCTATTTCTTCTTGGGCAACATGATCCTGACAACTCTCATCAGACTGTAAAGGCATAGAGTATTGCTTCCTCCATGCCGAGCTTAGAGCTGTTGTTGCAGTAGGAAGAAGATGTTGATAGGTATCTGTGTAGAGAAGTCTATTTTCATCAAAAAGAACATGTCTATTGATGTATACTCTTCCAGTAGGAGGATGATAGCATCGATAACCCTTATATTTTCATTGTAGCCAATGAAGACACACAAGAGAGACTTTGGATCAAACTTGTTCTGAACATAGGGGCGAAGATATGGGTAGCACGCACAGCCGAAAACCCTCAAAGCAGTGTACACTGGTGCAGTACCATTCAACAACTCAAAAGGACTTATCATCTTCTCATTTACTGAGCTTGGGAGAAGATTGATGAGAAAGGCAGAGGTGTAGAACGCTTCAACCCAAAGAGTTTGTGGCAGAGAACTTTGATACATCATGGAGAGTCCGAGTTCAGTAATGTGCCTATGTCTTCTCTCGGCAATACCGTTCTGTTCCGGTGTATGAGGGCATGACACAAGATGTTTTATCCCACTAGCAGCAAGATGATCCATAAGAGGTTTATTCATGAATTCACCTCCACCATCTGACTGAAAGAAGACTATCTTCTGATTATACTGATTCTCAACTTGGGCTTGAAACGACTTGAAGATAGAAAAGACATCAGACTTTGATTTAAGTGGATAAAACCAGCAATATCTTGAGTAATTGTCAATGAATACAATATAGAAACGAAATCCCTGAGCTGAAACAACAGGAGAAGGACCCCATACATCACTATGTATTCTCTCAAGAACTCTGCTGGATCTAAACTTTGAACTAGTAAAAGGAAGTCTACATGTCTTGCCAAGTTGACATGGTTCACACAATGACTGAGAAGTCTTATTCATGGAGATAGCTTTTGTTGAAGAGAGATGCTTCAGTATTTGATCATTAGGATGACCTAGCCTTCTGTGCCAGATACTCTCACTTGTACACTGCTGCCTTGAAGAGTAGAATGACAGGAATTGTAGATCATCCAGACGATACAGTCCTCTAGTTTTGCGTCCCTGACTTAGAACCTGATTGGTGTGCTTGTCCTTTACATACACAGTAGTGGCGTCAAAGGTAAACTCACAAGGATAGTCATCCGTAAGTTTAGACACAGATAAGAGAGATTTTGTTATGTCTGGACAAACTAGAACATCAAGTAAAGGGATTTTACCTGTGGCAGTAGGAATAGATGCAGAGCCCACATGAGTGATTGGAAGAAATTCACCATTGCCAACGATGACCTGATCACTCCCATCATATTCGTTTACTGAGTCAAGGTGCTGAGGAGAGCTGGTAACATGATGAGACGACCCACTGTCTGGATACCACTCAGCACCAGGATATCTATTGTTTCCGCCTGTGGTCAGAACATTGGCTTGTGGTGGAGGAGCATTGACTGCAAAATGTTCATCAAAGCGTCTGTAACACTTGTAAGCAGGATGTCCATACTTTCCACAAATCTGGCATGTTGGTCTCTGGTTGTCCACAGAGGAGTGATTACGATTAGCACCATTGCCAAACTGTTGAGGAAAACCTCTGCCTTGAGTTGTGTATGATCCCCGACCACGTTGTCCTCCTCTGTTCTGACCTCTTCCTCTTCCTGAATATCCGCCACGGTTGATGTAGTAAGCCTGATGAGGAGTGATCTCAGCTTGAAGTTCATAAGACTGTAACTTGTCTTCGAAGCCTATAAGTTTGTGAACAATATCTTCAAAGCATGTTTCCGGTACCATGTCCATTGAATGCTCTATAACAGTACACACGGCTTCATACTCCTTTCCCAATCCATTAAGAACACCATAGATCTTTTCATGCTCTGTAATAGGTGCACCTATCGAATCGAGTTGGTCACACAGAGATTTTATTTCAGAAAGATACACTGCCATCGTTTTGTTGCCTTTCACTGTAGTTTGGACTCGCCTTTGTAGATCTAGCTTTCTAGTAGCCGAGACTCGATTATATTTCTTCGCTAGAGCTAACCAGACTTCCTGAGAAGTGTGAACCCCATAGACTGACTTAAGAGCATCTTCCGAGAGTGTACCGTATATCCAGGCTAAAATGAGTTGATCCTTTTGAACCCACCGATTGAACTCGGGGTTTACAGCATAAACGACCTGATCTCCTTGCCTGGCTGTGATTGTTGGTGCAGGACGTTGTTGTAACCCATTGACGTAGCCCAGAAGTTGCTGGCTAGAGAGAAACTGCGCAAACTGAAGCTTCCATAGGAGATAGTTGCCTTCCTTGAGCTTCAAGGTAACAACTTGAGAGATGGTAAGAGCAGAGACTGCAAGCGGATCTTGATTTGCTTCCATGATCTACTCCCTAGGCTCTGATGCCATGAAGGTAAAACAGAAAAAACTGAAAGTATGATGAAGAAAGATGATGATTTTATTAATCTTCTTGCTTACCGTTTACAATAGACACAAGACTCATATATATACTCTGTTGAAGAACAATCTAGACTCCTGACAGCTAGCCCTAACAGGTCACTCATCCTTATCATGTAGAGCATCATAACGGTTCGTAAGGATGACCTGATGAGCTGGTGCAGTCGTACCATTGTCTTCTCTCTTTCCTCTGTTTTGTCTTACTTGCTTTGTTAACGTTGTTGCAGGTTTTGAAGCAGAAATGGGCTTTTCAGACTGATGGGCCAGCTTCCTTAATGTCGTGGGTCCATTGGGTTTAATAAACTATAGTCTATGTAAACTAGAATTAAATATTGTTTTATACTATTTTCGTATTTCAATAAAATAAAATAAATCTAAATCTTGTCATATAAAAAGATTTAAACTAACAAACAAGAAAGATTTTCAAACTTTTAATTTAGATAATTTAGTTGAAAATAAACGGGAGGGAAAGTTTAAGTTGCCACGATATATATGATTTAAGTTTCATTTTATCTATATCTATATATCTATTAAAATGAAAAACGGGAACCAAATCAAGAAAAAAATGGATAATTCAGATATCAAAAAGACAGTTTCTATACTTATATTAATCATGTTTAGTTTTACAGTTATCAAATATTCAAAATAACTACTTAAAATCAAGTTAGCCAAAAATCTGAATTATTCTATTACTTTTATCTAATATATTAAAATTATCCTAATTGTCGATAGAAACAAATCACATGAATAGCTTTATCTGAAATATTTAAATTTATCAAAGTTACTTGATATTTTCTCTAAAAATATGATTTTTACCAGAATTGTTTAAAATTATCCAAAAACGGAAACCAAACCAAAACCAAATTAGACTCGAGATTTTATTGGGTTCTTAACATTGTTATTCCAACCAAATTGAAAACCAAACAAACCAAACTTAAATTCAGAAATAACCGAATAATATTTATATCTTTTGAACCATAAAACTGAAAACTATAATTGAAGTGCAACCAAACCAAAAACTAAAAAAATAAGAAGAAACAAACTGGAACCGAAGCGAAATCGAACTCCCATGACTAAACATATTAGTGAACAAACAAACTAGAACTGTCAGTTTTTAATAAATTCATAAATAATCTAATTGTATTTATATCTTTTGAACCATAGAACAAAAAACTATAACTGAACTACAACCAAACCAAAAACTAAAAAATAAAATAAACTGGAACCAAAGCGAAAGTCAAATGCATGTGACTAAACATATTAGTGAACAAACAGATGGGTTCATAAATTTGTTAACAAAGATAATCTTGTACTTTAAAATTGCGGGTCAAAATCTAATTACTTATTAATAAATAAACATTAACTAGTGATTTTGCTGATTGTCATATTCTCTATGATTTTAAATAATTAGTTTTAGTTAAAATAGAATTATCTCCATGATTTTAGGAACAAATTTTATTTTAATATATATATATATATATATATATATAGTTATCATGATGCTTGGTATAATTAATTATTAATAAATAAGCATTAGTTAGTGCTTTTGCTGATTTTCCATCTTTATTATTTTAAATAATTATTTTTAATTAAAATATAATTATTTTTAAAAAACTATTAATATATATATATATATATATCATGATAATTTATAGATTTTTAATAATTATGAAAATAGATATCAATAAATTCTATGATAATATCATAACTAATTTATCTTTATATTTAGTTTATGATATTAATGTCTATATTTTAGCAAGTTCACTAGTTTTTACTGGAAATATTAGTCCAATTAATCCAAATATAGATTATTACAAGATTAAAGGTAGGATTAAAGTTAAAACATCATTGAAAATATGTCATTAAGTATAAATTATATACTTATTCAAAATATTTTATATATTTTTAATCTTAAATAATTATATTCCTAACTAAAACAAATTAATTTGTATTTATGAATAACAAACATAAAATTATTTTTTTAAAAAATTTAAAAAGCATAAATATTATCAATATAAGAAATTTAAAACCAAAATAATAAATAATAAATAAATGACAAAATAAAAATTAATTAAAATATTAAAAGTATATATGTTAGAATGCAAGACTAGGATAAACATTAAATTTCATAAAATAAATGGATAAATAATAAATACTATAAATATAACGTAAGAGAATACAGAGGTGATGTTTAGTAATTTATTGTTTTTCATTTTTGTCTTATGATTTTAAAATTAAAATTATTAATTCTATTTGATGTTTATTGGCTATTATTATTTTGTTGATGTTTTATAAGTTGTGCTATTTATAATGCTTTTAATGACAATACAAATCTTTTCACTCATGTCAAAACTTAGTGCTTAATTTCAAATTAAGTTGCCTAGTGATAATTTGATTATTGATGTAAAAAATATTTCAATCTAAAATATATATCTCACAAAAAAATTATTAAACAAAAGAATAATTTAATACATTGATGACTAATATAAGTATTGACGTTACTTTTAATGATTTTATTTAATTTAATAATATAGATTTAAACAAAAATAAATATAAAAAGTAAATTTGTTGAGTATCTATACTATTATTTGTGAAGTGATTTTTCGCAACGGAGCTTCCACGTTAAAAGTTAAAGTGGTTAATATCGTTTATGCCCTTAATGAGTAAAATCTATAAATTATTCAAAAATAAAAAGGAATTTAAATTATTTTTATTAGATAAATGATTAAAATTAATAATTATAATAATTACCCAAAATCTAAAAGTTATTTAAAATAACAAGATAATTCTGATATATATATATATATATTTCGCAACAGAGCTCCCATGTTAAAATTAAAAGTTAGATGATTAATATCGTTTATGCCCTTAATGAATAAAATATAAAAATTATTTAAAAATAAAAACGAGTTTTAATTATATATATTAGATAAATGATTAAAATTAATAATAACAAGAATTATCCAAAATCTAAAATTATTTAAAATAACAAGATAATTCTTATATAATATATATATATATATAGAGAGAGAGAGAGAAAATTGTCAAAAATACCACTTTCCTTGTACCACATTTCAAAAATACCGTAATCACTTTTATCCTTGTTTTTTAAGAGGAAAAAACACACTTATAACTCTTGGGTTAATTAGTCTAAGACTTAGGGTTTAGAGTTAAGGGGTGGTGTAGGGTGGGGTAGGGTTTAGGAATTTAAAATTTAGGATTCTAATTAATTTTAAGAAAAATTTGTCCCTTAAAAAATGGTATTTTTGAAAATGTCTCTTTAATGAAGGTAAAAATGAAAAGTGGTACAAGGAAATTGGTATTTTTGAAAATTTCCCATATATATATATATATATATATATATATATAATATCCAAATAAATCTTTTAATAAAAAGTTAAAATTAAAAAAAATAGAAAACACATAACTAAATATTAATCAGGTAAAATTAATAATTTTTTATAATTGAGTGAATTTTAAGATTCATTTATTAATAAGGAATATATTATATATAAGAAATTTACATAAAAATTTAAATAAAAATATAAATAATAATTTATCTTTATAGTTTTTAAATTAGTAATGTGAATATTAATAAATAACTTTATAAAATGTTTATGCCCGCATGTGCGGGCAACCCATCTAGTATATATTAATCCGCAGAAGTGCTGACCATTATCTAGTGTATATATATATATATATATGTATGTTACACTACACAATGGAAGTATGAGACCAAATCAAAAGAATGTATTTGCAAATCATAAACATCCAGGACAGAAACAAAATAAAATAAAATGGCATGAACCAATGTTAAATTTGAAATATTCGCTTGGTTTAGTTTTCATAATTAAAAAGTTTTGAGGCAAATCCGTGAATAAACTTGAACATATTAGAAATTTCAGAAAAATTGAAGAATAAATAAGGGTTGAAGGACCATATGTTCAAATAATTATAAGTTCATCATTGTTACTCTAGTGTAATCTTTCTCTTCGATTTGCGATGAAAAATTATGGCGGACACAATTCTGGCCTGAGCATACCGACTACGGCAAAGAGGAGATGAGCTCACTTTGATGTGAATCGTGGTAGAGCTATGTGAGATGGAGCTCACAATTTGAGGTCGTCCACAATAGAGCTGTTAGGCTGCTCCATCACGTTGGTGTTGGCTTATTGCGAAGACTTATTCACTGATCGAACTTGAGCACCGCAGAAGATAAGATCCATAGAAAAAGAAGAACGCCGTAGTGGATAAAGCTCGCCATGGTTAAATATTCCAATGGAGAGTTTGTTGAATTGAAGTAGGCCTAGCATCCATAGTAAGTGATGGTAGATGGCATCAATACATAGTTTCTATTTTGGTGACCATGGTTTTACTAGAAAAAAAATTAGTTTAAATTTATTTTGAAACAATAAAAAAAAAATATAGAGAATAGAATGAAGACCACCATAGTTGTGTTTTAGTTAGAAAACTGAATAAAAATTGAACAAATAGTTAGAAAAAGTTTGAGAAAAGAAAGTGGTTTATAGTATTATTATTAAGTGTAAATGTGTTTCACTATATAATAGTCTCTTTATTTTGTTATTTCATTTTCTTTGAAAAAAGAGAAGTAATATAAGGTCATGATTATCTACGGATTTTTAGATTGAATTTTTTAGGAAAAACTAAGAAACTGTTTTTCAAATTTTTAATAAAAATTAAAAAACTGTTTTCTAAAACCTTTAAATAGACTCCTGGATAATCATGGTTCAGTTTCTTTGTTGAAATCACAACGTTGGTTGTCGTTATTACAAATAACGTTTCTGCAGCAAAAGAAACGCCTCTGACATACTCAAATAGCTGCTACGTGCTTCATTTGAATATATCGCGTCAAATCATAGACGTGAATAAACATGTCCGAAAGTCACGAATATTCCGAAAAAGAAAGACTATTATCCCCCAAGGTCAAGATCAGGAAATGCAACCTTCCACGAAACTCAACAAGTGAGACCGACACCGAAACTTCCATTTCGAATTCCACGTGTCGTCATATCATTCGTTATCTGACATAACACTTATCAACATTTCCTCTAATTCCCTAGTTTACCCCTACATTTTGTTACTACACAGTCAACCGAACTTGTTATTTACCTCTCGTAAAGGGTAAAGTCGTACTTCAGTTATTTCTTCGCAGACGCGTACTATACTCGGTTTGGCGCGTTCATATATCAATTTACTCCACGCGCCACTCTCATCACCACTATAAACCCCCCAAAAGAAAAATCAAACTTCACATCTTCTTCTTCTTCACTTTACCAAAACATATTCGATCTGTAAAATTTGTATTGCCTGCTTCCTGATACCTTCGAATCGCATCTCTGATTAAAAAGAAATCTTATTATCGTATCTTTCTTGAAAAGTTGCATCTATGAATCAGAATATTAAAGAATTATCGCTGGATTCCTTACCAGTGGGATTAAGATTCCGTCCAACGGACGAGGAGCTAGTCCGCTACTATCTCCGCAGGAAAATCAACGGCCACGATGACGACGTCAAATCCATCCGAGAGATCGATATCTGCAAATGCGAACCTTGGGATCTGCCTGGTACCTAACTTTCTTATTCTTCTTTTTGAATTGATTCAAATTTTAGTGTGTGGACTAAATAAAGAGCTTTTTGGGTTGTAGATTTTTCTGCGATCAAAACAAAAGACTCAGAGTGGCTCTTCTTCTGTCCATTGGACCGGAAGTACCCTAACGGAAGTAGACAGAACCGGTCAACGATCGCAGGTCACTGGAAGGCCACAGGAAAAGACCGGAATATCAAATCCGGAAAGAACAACATCATCGGTGTGAAGAGAACTCTGGTTTTTCACTCTGGTCGAGCCCCCAATGGAAAACGAACGAACTGGGTTATTCATGAGTATCGTGCCACCGAGCAGGACCTGAGTGGCACCAATCCTGGCCAGGTAATAAAATGTTGAGGTGTAAAGTAACCGGTGAAAACCAAATTGGTTTACGTAAATAACTTAAATCATGTGCTTCTTGTGATACATATTGCAGAGTCCGTTTGTTATATGCAAATTGTTCAAGAAACAAGACCCAAGTTTAGTGGATCAAGCTGTCTCCTCTCCAACATCTTCCCCAGCTGAAGTATCAATGGTCGCTCAAGCACAAGGAGGCGTGAAGGCTGAGTCTTCTCTAGTAATCTCCGGTGATTCTCATAATGGTGCTTGCAATGAGGCTACAACCTCCTCCAAGGTGAGGACACTGCAGAGTTATCTTAACTCAGTTGTCATTGCCTTCCGTTTGTAAACTAAACGATAAGTTATTTTTGAATTGCAGCTTGGAGATCTTGATTGGCTGTCTTTTCCAGAGCTGGAGTCCCTTAGTGACATGATGTTCTCTCCATTACACTCTCAAGTCCTACCAGAGCTTGGTTCCTCTTTCAACGCATTTCAGCCTAGCTCTAGTGGCTTCTCAGGGCACCATAACAACAGCTTCCAGATTCAGTCTCAGTACGGTACAAACGAAGCAGATACAGACATATCCGGTTTTCTTAATTCGGTTCTTGATTTTCAAGACGATTTAGAGGATCAAGACTTTGTTTTTCCACGTGCAGTGTCAGATCAGGTTCGAAACTCTTTAGATCATTTTGTGTGTTCCTTAAGAAAACAGAATCCTAACTAACTATTTATCAATATATACTTGATGGCAGATTGCACCAGCGTATCAGCAAGAGCCCTCGGCAGGTGACATGGTCGATGATGTCTCAAGAACAGGCATCAAGTTACAGGCTCGGCGGGAACAACCCTCAGGTTGTGCCACTGAATATATAGTCCATGGAAATGCCCCAAGAAGGTTGCGTCTGCAAAGTAGCCTTGACGGTATTAAATCAAAGAATCCAGAGCTTCAAATTATCAAGAGAGAGGTGAGAATAGCAACCATTTCCAAATGATATACTCAGTGAGATTGGTATGGTAACAAATGAATGGTACTATACAGGTTGAGGATACGGACGTGGTAGCTATGAAGAAGGGGAAGCTAATGAGATCAAAGAACAGAACCGGTTTCCTGTTTAAAAAGATTATGTCCGTGAGATGTTCATACGGAGGACTGCTTAGGGCGGCCGTTGTTGCGGTTCTGTTCTTGATATCAGTGTGCAGTCTAACCACAGACTTCAGAGCTTCAGTGATGCTCTGAAAACTGAAAACCTTCCTGTGTATTTACTATATATTGGTTCTTTTTTTGTTGCGTGTGGTTTTGTTGTTGGTTTCAGTTTTCACCTTATCCGAGGCCAGTTTATGAGGGTAACTTACGTATAGTGTACATTGTTATGGCTACTTCTTCGACTTTGTATCAGAAGTGTTCTTATTTAGTTAAGGTTTTTGTTTTTAACATTTCTTTTTTTCATTCTGACATGTATCCGTGGATGCTCCAAACTTTCTTATATAGTGTGCTTTGTGTTCTTCTAAAACTTTCTATGTGTTGATGGGGGGAAACGACTATCTAAACAGCTGAACTGCCTGGCTTTTTCTTGTGGTTATGTATTTTGTTATTTTATGTTGTGGAACGGAATTGGCTTGGCGTTTGGTTTACGTGAGACTAGGCCTGGGTGGGTACATTTATCTAGAACCAAACCGAAAACGAAATTCGGCTCGGGTTCGGATCGCATCAATTTTCTGATCTCTTATATAGAACCACCGAAATACTGAATATTTTTTATCTGAAATATTTAATTATCTAATCATGAAACTTTTATTCGAAAAATCTGATATTTAATTAGTTGAATTTTCTGATTTTTTTCAATTCAAATTAACAAAGAAAAAGTCGAGATAGAATCAGAACCAAATGGAATTTAAAATTATTTCGGATGTTGATCGATTCTCAACTCCTAAACCTCTTGACATTTACATGCCTTTTTAAATAGGGTGATTTTGCTCAATAATCATAAGAGACTACAAATTAGGGATATAGCCATTGGATATTTACATCCAACATATGTGATAATTGTGCATAGAAATGGACCAAATGCTTCTTCTCCTTGCATGACATACATCAAGAGTCATCTACAAAATTATACTATAATTTATTTATCACACAAATAGTACATAACAATTGATTGGTTGTTGTTACTTGTGGTTGAAAATAAACGGTTGAAAATAAACGGCGGAAGAGATGAAAAAATAATAAATGACAAAAGTAATATAAAAATGATAACATGAATATAGTTGTGATGTTGATGTTATAGATATGATAACAACAAACACAATACATATTGTGTTATAAATATATTCTATAGATCTAAAGTAGAATAAAATAAAAAAGTAAATTGTTCATCTTTTCCAATTATATTTAATAAATAATGGCAGTAGAAAAATACATCAGACAAAAACGATGGAGAGAAAAAGATGGATATTATTGAATATTAAGGTGAGCAACAAAAATATATTTTCTAAATATGTTTATATGTGGTGTAGGTGAAAGAGACGAGTGATAAAGCTTTTGTAAATGATTTTATGTTGTCTTCAGATAACAAAATGTGAAGGAAGGGCAACTTATTTATAGTGTAATGAAAACCATATAACAATATGAACGGCTAAATGAGGCGGTGGAATTGGACAATCACTACTTTTAGTATTATCTTTAACACTTCTCCTTGATTATCCAATTTGTATTACGTACTGCCTCGTTAAAACCCTAATCATGGAAAAACGCTTTTGGGAGAAAAACCATGATAAGAGAAAAAGAGTACAGTAATGTAATCTCCTCCTGAGAATAACGGAGATAACTTTTTCTTCATAGGTCACGCAAATGCCGCATTCCTATACCATAAACGTGTTTTCAGAATGTTGTAGTGGGAAGAGCCTTGGTGAACAAGTCAGCTGGATTGTCGCATGACCGTATATACTCCATGTCCACTTCTTTATTTTTTTTCGAGCTCCCGTATGTACGAGAAAAATCTTGGAGGGTTGTGCTTCATTCTGTCGCTCTTTATATAACCTTATTTAAGTTGAGTGACACATGTCGAGTTGTCTTCATATATTTTCGTCTGCTCTTTCTTATCAGTTATTTCGCTTGCATCTTGTATGTGGTGACTCATTGACCTAAGCCACACACATTCTCGACATGCTTCGTGAAGCGCAATAGTCTCTGCATGATTCGATGAAGTTGCAACCATAGTTTGTTTCTGGGAACGCCAAGAGATCGCGGTTCCACCAATTGTAAAAACATAGCCGGTTTTCGATAGAGCCTTATGAGGATCTGATAAGTATTTTGCATCTGCAAAATAAACCATACCAAACTCGGGTTTTCTAAAATAAATTAACCCAAAGTTCAACTGTACCTTGGAGGTAACAAAATATATGCTTGATTCCGTTCCAATGCCTACGAGTAGGGGAAGAACTTTATCTTGCAAGTAGGTTAGTTGCAAAAGCAATATCAGGTCTTGTACAATTTGCAAGATATAGAAGCCCACCGATAGTGCTCATATAAGGTACTTCAGGCCCGCGTACCTCCTCGCTATCTTGACGTGGTCTAAAACGATTTTTCTCTATATCGAGAGATCTATTTACCATTGGAGTACTCAAAGGAGTCGATTTGTCCATATAAAAGCGTCTCAATAATCTTTTGTATAATTTGATTGATGCACAAATATTCCTTCTCGGAAATGCTCAATCTGGAGCCCAAGACAAAACTTTGTCTTGCCGAGATCTTTCATTTCGAACTCTTCTTTCATATGAGTTTCTGCATAATGAACCTCCATTTGAGTTCCAATTATGTTCAAGTCATCTACATATACAACAATGATCACAAATCCAGATGACGATTTCTTAATAAAAAAGCATGAACATATCGCATTGTTCACATATCATTTTCTCAATAGATATTCACTTAAGCGATTGTACCACATGCGTCCAGATTGCTTTATACCGTAAATTGATTACTGTAACTTGACCGAACAAATATCCCTAGATTTTGCTTTCAATGCTTTTGGTATTTCCAATCCTTCAGGGACTTTCATGTATATATCATTATCCAGTGATCCATATAAATATTCAGTCACAACGTCCATAAGATGCATTTCAAGATTTTTCGATGCCGCTTGGCTCATTAAAAATCTAAACGTAATTGCATCCATTACCGGGGAATACGTGTCCTCAAAATCAATTCCCGGTCTCTAAGAAAAACCTTGGGCAACTAATTGGGCTTTATATCGTGTTACTTTATTTTTCTAATTTATTTTTCTCACGAATATCCACTTGTACCCAACATGATTTGTATTCTCAGGCGTTATGACTATAGGTCCAAAGATATTCCTTTTATTTAGGGAGAGTAACTCAGTTTGTATGGCCTTCTTCCACTCCTCTCAATCATGTCTTTTCATACATTCCAATATGGATCTTGGATCTGGATCATCACTTTCGTGATCTATTTCTTTGGACACAGAAAAGGAGAATACTTCATCAACATCTTTTATCTTGTTTCTTATCCATAACTTTTCATCTCGGGCGTAGTTTATGGAAATATCATACTTTTTTGTTCCCTCCTCGTCATCTGGATCCTTATCTTTATTTGGTTCTTCTTGAACCTCTTCATTTATGCATTCTTTCAGATATTTTTCAGTATCAGGTTCTTCTGAAACCTTTCCACTTTGCTCAACCAATTTCTTTTTCTTTCGGGGATTTTTATCTTTAGAACCCGCTGGTCTCTCCCTCTTTAACTGAACCCTAGGTTCATTCATTGTGTTTCCATCAGTTTGTCCTTCAGGAACAACAACTCTTGATGAAACATTTTCAACGGATATATATGACTTTGTCACCCTTCTCGTATCTGTAAACGCATCTGGTAACTGGTTTGCCAAATTATGCATGTGCACAATTTTCTAAACTTCTAGCTCTCTTTGATTTGTAGGGGGATCAAGGTGTAAAAACGACGGTGTACACCATGTAATCTCTTTAGGAATTTCTCTAATTCCTCCCCCTAATGCTGGAAATTCTTCCTCATTAAAATGGCAATCGGCAAAGCGTGTCGTATACATATCACCAGTTACCGGTTCAAGATACCTTATTATACTTGGTGAAGAATAACCCACATATATTCCCAATCTCCTTTGTGGACTCATTTTTGTTCTTTGTGGTGGAGCTATTGGAATATATACCGCACACCCAATGACGCGGAGATGGGATACATCTAGTTTTTGCCCAGATGACAAATGTGATGGGGAGTACTTATTATCTGCACTCGGTCTCAGCCGAATCAGTGCAGCCGCATGCAAAATAGCATGACCCCATACCAAAATTGGGAGCTTTATTCTCAATATCAACGATCTTGCAATCAACTGCAACCGTTCGATCAAAGACTCGGCCATGCCATTTTGTGTATGAACATGGGGAACTGGGTGCTCTACATCAATCCCCACTGACATACAATACTCATTGAAGGCTTACGATGTAAACTCACCAGCATTATCAAGCCTTACTTTCTTTATGGCATACTCAGAGAACTGTGTTCTCAACTTTATGATTTGAGTAATGACCTTTGCGAAAGTCGTATTTTTGTCGTCAAAAGACCGACATTTGATCATCTACTAGATGGGTCAATCAATACCATGAAATACTTAAACGGCCCACACAGTGGGTGGATCGGCCCACATATATCACCATGTATTCTTTCTAAAAACAATGGTGATTCATTGCCAACTTTTGCTGGTGATGGCCGAGTTATAAGTTTTCATTGAGAACATGCATTACATGTAAACTCGCCCGTTTGCAAAGTTCTCTCATTTTTCAACGGATGGTCATTTGAATTTTGCACTATCTTTCTCTTCTTGACTGAACCAAAATGTCCTAGCCTCTCATGCCAGATTTTAAATGTCTTTGTAAGCTCCATGTTTACTGTGGCATAGGACTCAATCATGTTTATATTTGTACAATATAGTCCAGAGGATAACATTATTAACTCTTCCAATATATGTTTCCTCTCGGACTTAATGCAAAGATATTCAATGCCATCTTTACTCATAGTCTCAATATGATATCCATTTCTTCGGATATCCTTAAAGCTTAATAAGTTTCTATGAGACTCGGGGGAATATAATGCATCATTTATTTCAAATTTCGTCCCCCATGGCATTGTAAAAATGACTATTCTAGAGCCCTTAATAATCTTTGCACTACCAGATACTGTACTTACGCTTCCAGCGTAATCTTTTATTTTGAGGCTGGAGAAATATTTATTATCTTTAATTATCGTGTGCGTTGACACACTATATGCCAAACACATATCTCCATCCATAGTCTCAAAATCTGGCATTTTTTTAATTTAAAAATATTCATAAAACATGTATTATTAAACATGAAACATAACATACATTTTACAATAAAAGATATAGATAACTAATATCACATCGATCTTATATCACTCATCAATTCTTTCGAAATTAATCAGAAAGTCTGATACGTCGAGATGAGTATCATCATTTAAACCGTGAAAGGATGGCCCAGGTTTATCAGAGATGAAGTTTTTTTTCACTTCCTTTCTCTTTCAATTTTTGAGATTCTCAATACAGATCGGCTAAGTGTTTTGACGTACGACAACCACTAACCCAAAGACCTTTCATACCGCATTTGTAGCAAACATTTTATGTCTGCCTTTTATCATCCTGGCCCCTTTCGTTTTCGTGGAAGTTCTTATTATTTCATTCATCAAATGGATGGAATCTTCTTCCTCATCCTCTTCCACGACCATGATAACGATTTTGACCACATCCACATCCTCGTCCTCTCCAATTATCATAACTGAATGATGCAACATTCGCTTCGAGGAATGAAGCAGATCCAGTGGGATAAGCATGATGGTTTAAAGTCATGAGTTGATTATTTTGTTCCGCTACAAGGAGGACTTGCATCAACTCCGAGTAACGAGTATATCCATTCGCCTGATATTGTTGTTGTAGGACTACATTTCCAGGATGGAACATGGAGAGAGTTTTCTCGATCATATCGTAATCACTTATTTTCTCTCCACATAACATCATCCTAGATGTAATTACGAACATTGCGGAATTATATTCACTTATACTTTTGTATTCCTGGAACCGGAGATGGATCTACTCGTGTTTAGCTTTCAGTAAGATCACATATTTTTGGTGATCGAACCTCTCTTTTAATGATTGCTAGAGATCCGCAGGATCCTCTCGTAATATATTCATCTTTTAAACCATCATGTATGTGGTGTCATAAAAATATCATGGCTTTAGCCTTTTTCTCATCTGATACCCTTGTTGAACTATCGATGGTTTCTAAAAGCCCGTTTCCTCTCAGGTGCATCTTTGCACCCACTGCCTAAGTCATATAATTATTTTTCGTGATATCAAGGGCATTTATTTCGAGCTTTGTCAAATTCGACATGATAACTCGCTAGTATAACCTTATTTGACATAAGAGCTTTGTGCTGATAACGTGTTGAATATTAGGGTGAGCAACAAAAATATATTTCTAAATATATGTATGTGTGGTGTAGGTGAGAGAGACGAGTGATAAAGCTTTTGTGAATGATTTTATGTTGTATTCAAATTACAAAATGTGAAGGAAGAGCAACTTATTTATAATCTAAAGAAAACCATATAATAATATGAAGGTCGGCTAAATGAGGCAATGGAATTGGATAATCACTACTTTTAGTATTATCTTTAACAGATATGATGCAATACATAATGGTGTTGGATATTATAGCTTAATTAGCTGAAGAGGAAAGTGTAGAATGGAGAAGGTAAAAGATAACAAAAAGGGAGGAAGAAGAGAAGAAGATGAGGAGATTGAAAAAAAAAGAGTAAGAGGACGGTATCAAGAAGTGGAAGAGCAGACCAAAAAAAGAAGAGAAGAAAAAGAAAGGAAAATGAAAAAAGAAAAGAAAAAAGAGTGTTATTCTATACAAATATATTGAATAGATCTATAGAATTTGTGTTAAGAAAAAAAATAAATTTACAAAAAATTTATGTCTGATTGATTTTTTTAAGATACAACATATGTAAAAGATATTTTTGTTTTTTCATATAATTACTTAATTTAGTTATATTTATATATAAAAGTTACATATGAAATGAAATGAGATGAGAAAAAAAAATAAAGAAAAAAGAGATTGAAAGAAGATGAAGAAGAAATAGATTAAGAGTATGAATGGCATGGCATGATAAAGGCATGTCGTACACTTTGGGAGATGAACTGATTTTTCTCTCCCATTCAGCATATGTTTACAATTAAAAAGCAGTTCATTTAAAAAAAGTAATAAAATATATGTGATCTGCTAGCAGTTCAAATATACAAGTAAAAACCATGACCCACTCTCTACGGTACCAACACCACGTATTTGAGGTGTTTGAAGTGTATCTTCTGTCTTTTTCTACCTTTTAACATAATAATAAAGCAATTTTATGCACTAAAAGTTAATGTACCTTTTAAAATATCACAATTATTAAATCTATTTTGCTATTTTTTTGACATCAACAAAATTACAGACTCATGTTGACATCCATTTTGCTATCTATAATTAAGTTTTCCTTTTAAAAATGTTTATAGTATCTACATCAAATTTTTGTATTTCACTTTTATTTTTATTTTTCATCTACCGCAGTTAAAATATAAAAACTATAATCAGTTTTGTTTCAAAATGATTCATATTTTAGAACTTTCAAATATATTAATAAAATATCTTAAATTTTTATTCTAGAGTAAAAATAAATTAATTTTGATTTTGATGCTGTTCACTTTCTCCACTTCCCATTTAACCAATATTTATTTTTAAAAATAAATTAATTCTGAAAATATTAAATGATTATCTATAAATATAATTATTTATTAGTTTTATATTTCAAAAATGGTCTTGTGTTTTGAGACTTTTTTGTGACAACCTGTCTCGTCGACCTCAATGTCCCATAGACCTCAGGTTCACAGCGCTGCAGCACACCGACCCCAACCCCTCCATTATGAGTTTTCATTAACTCCATAATTAGGTTGTTGGTGAGACTCGAACTCAGATCCTCACCCTTTAACATCACTCCCACAGGACAAGCTGTCACCAATTGAAAGCAATTGGTGACAGCTTGTCCTGTGGGAGTGTTGTTAAAGGGTGAGGACCTAAGTTCGAGTCTCACCAACAACCTAATTATGGAGTTAATGAGAACTCATAATGGAGGGGTTGGGGTCGGTGCGCTGCAGCGCTGTGAACCTGAGGTCTATGGGACAGTGAGGTCCACGGGACATGTTGTCACAATAGGATTTGTTTATTGTACTGAAATTTATATAATATATAATTATAATTGTAAAATAAAATAGATTTTAATTCATACATAGTAAAAACAAAGATTATATATTAATAATTTCATAAAACTAAATTTAGTATAAAAATATTTATATAATTAGTGTAAAACAAAAGTAAAATTAAATATATCCCCTATATATAAAAATATATATGAACAATTTTATTTTAAAAAAATATGCTATAAATATTACTAATTTTTAATAATTATTCAAAAATTCTTATGATTTTGTATTAATCAACTAATTAATGACACTAAATTTTTTCCAACAACTTTTGTGTGTATATATATATTTATGAATGTAATTGTTATTAATATTACATATATTTATGGATAAATAAAAATAATTCATTAAATTAGTTTACTTTTGTTTGTGTATTGTTTATATATAATGTGTTTTGATATTTTGATGTTATTTTTATATTTAAACATGTGATTTACAGTTTTGAACCGCTTTTACCGTTCATAACTATAATAAATTAATTGATCCGCTTGATCTGCAATTCTCCTGCATGATCTGCATCTCTCTTGCATAATCCGCTTGATCTGCATCTCTCCTGCATGATCTGCTTGATCTGCACCGCTTGAACCGCTTTTACCATTCGAAGCCTTAGACAAGATTGTTTTAGGGGTACTTGATATAAGATTATATAAAATATATACTATATTTTAACCATGTTGGTGCAGTAAAAAAATAAAAATTTCTAACCATGTTGGTCTTATGGTTATACACTTTTTTTTGTCAACAAACTTTTCATTTCAAAGCTAAAATGTTTACAGCAGATTCAAGAGCCCAAACCCATTACACTTTATATAGAGATAAAATTAATTAAGAACAAGTGTAAGGTAAAAAAACTCCTGCAATGTGGATATGCTAGGTGAGAGCAGCAGATTCATCTCATGCAAGCTTCATCGCTTTTGACCAACATCACGACCACCGCTCTGGTGAAGTTTCGCCAAATTTACTCTGGAGCTTTTCTTCTTTTAGCTTGATTTTGTATCATCTGCATCTAAGGCATCTTTCACTAAAACCAAGGATTGATTGTCTGTTCTATCCAGTTTCCTAGAAAAGAACAAACATGAAAACCTTAATTCAGTTAGTAAATAGTTCTTTGTTAAACCGTCTAAAAAGACGCTAACTCATCTAGAGCTATCTTTAATTGGTTGAGAACTTCCAACAACCCATACCTCTTTCAGTTAAAGAGACTTCATTCATAATCTATAGAATGAAGATTAAGACTCTTAGAAAAGAAGATTTGGGCAACCATTAAACTAGAAAACAAACAACAACCATCTGGGATTTAAAAGAAGATGTGAAAAATCCAATCTACACAAATCGATCGAAGATCAGATTTTTTTTAATTTGACCGTAAATAAAGAAAAGAAAGATCAGAAATAACAGCTGTGACTAAGGTTGAAATCTCAACAAAAAACTCGCCAATGCGAAAGTATTATCCGCTAACGGAAAAACAAAAGTCAATCCGTAGATCGAAGTAGATATTACACCAAAATATCTCCTCCCTCTAAAATATATGTTTTTATTAAGAGGGAAAGAAGAGAGTAATCTCTCTTTAAGAGAAAAGATAGAAGATCTTTTATCGTACATCACTTAAGTTCTTGTTTTCTTATGGCCATGTCTCAGAATTTTCACTTTAAATAATTTGTGGTGTATTACAAACATGATTAAAAATAAATGTCAACAATGCACGCACAGATCATTTATGTGAAAGAAAATTGAGTGGAACTCACCGTCATTATACGCACACAGTAACTTACTTTTTCACCTCTATATATACGAACGATTTTGTTCGATTATAACTCGCACCATCTCTTCTCTTCTCCCTCTTACAAGAATTCTCTCTACGGGTATAAAGTTTTGCTCTTATTTAAAATTTCCTGATCATATAAAATTAGAAATATTTTATAACACGTTATCAACACGATCACGATGCAATTTAGTAAAATTTATTTGTATCATATTTACCATACTATAATAGCCGGTATACCGCCTATATTACTATTTATTATTTTATAGTGGTTGTTTTAATTTATATTATTTATCTATATTAATATGGGCGGTATGTCGACTCGTTAAAAGACTTTGATTGCTAAATACACTATTATTATTGGCTTGGTTGTGCCGCCGCATAATTTGTTTAATGTTGTAACGGGAATAATTTTATCACTAGAATAATATTGGTAATTTTATGTTAATATATTATGAATATTATATAAAGGTTCGGTCACCTATATAAATTATTATAAAATTTACTAAATTTGGTTGACTGTTTATTGTGATATTTACAGACTGATTTTTGGCTCAAACGATTTAATCCCAATGGTCACAAAGAAGATTTTTTTCAACTTTTTACCTTTCTCAAACGGCTATGAACATTATTTTTCATCTATAAATACATTCATTCTTCGTTCATTCAATTTATCAAAACATTTCATCTCTTCTCAAATATTTTCAAATAATTTTCTCCCGATTTTTCTTTTTGAAGGAAGATGATTTGTTTGCTTTTATTTTTATGTGCCATGTATAATTATTGCCGGTGTGTACGGTCTTTATGTTGGAGAATTTACTCTGATAGAATTTAACATAAATGTTGCTATGCTTTTCTATGCGGTGTTTTTCCTTGTAATTAATTGTATGATTAATGTTAATGGTTCATTTTAAATATTATGAAATTCTAATAAAATTTATTATATTGTGTTTTTAGAAATACAAATGGCAAGAATGAGCATTTTCAGTTTCCGGCTAATAACTGGTGAAAATTACGCCGGATGGGTCACCAACGTGAAACCCAATTTGGTGATGAAAAAGTTAATCGAGACGATTATAATCGGTAACAAATCGCCGCCTGAGCATAAGGATGAAGCGATGATTTTTCTGAAGAAACACCTCGATGGGAATGTTACGCATGAATATGCGAGCATAGAAGATCCAGCTGAACTGTGGCAAGCTTTAAAAGAAAGTTTCCATAACCAGAAGGAAATCAATCTCCCTCGCGCTCTAAAAGAGTGGAAAAACTTGAGGTTTCAAGATTTTCAAGAGGTTGAAGAATACAATTCCGCCGTCCTGAGGATAGTTTCACTACTGAAGTATTGTGGTAACTCTGTCTCTGAGGCAGAAATGATGAACAAGACATATAACACTTTCCACAAACAACTTCACTTCCTACCCAAAATTTACAAATGTGGGTCTATGAGATTTTCTGAATTGATGGTTGTGCTCATGTTGGCTGAAAAGAACAACGAGCTTCTTATTAAAACCACAATTCCCGACCTACAGGAGCCAAGACATTCCCCGAAGTGAATGCTACTACGATGGAAAACTCAGAGAGGATAATCCAATTCAGCCGGGGTCGTGGTCGCCGTTTCAACAACAAACGTGGAAAAACTTACAATCCCAAGTGGAAAGGATCTAACAAATGGGTTAGATCTGAACAAGTTTCTTAGGGTAAAGAAACCCAAATGGATACCACTTTGAAACATAAAAATGTATGTTACAGATGTGGATTCAAAGGAAATTGGTCCCGTACCTGTCGTACTCCCCTACATCTAGTTAAGTTATATCTAGAGTCCACGAAAGGCAAAGATAAAGAAGTAAATCTCACAAAATATTTTGAGGGGACATCGTACCTCGAAGCCTTTGATTTCGAAAATGAGCCAGACTAGATTACTCCTGAAGAGAACTAAAATGCTTGCAATAAAACTATTGAATAGTGTATAGCATTACCATGTATAAATATTACATTTCCTGTTTTATACAAATAATGATATTTTTAACATCACTGTGATGTATAATTATTGTGTGTTTCCTTATGTGATTATTATATGAGTTAATCTCATGTTTCTATTTTATTAATGTTTATGACAATTACAGACATGGATTACAACGCTGGTGGAACAAAATCAAAGAAACGGGTTCGAGAAATTTTTATACCAGATAGTGGAACCACACACACTATTCTGAGACAAAAGAGATATTTCTTATATACAACCAATGTTGGGGTCAAAATCGATTAAGACAGAATCAACATCAGAAACCTACTGAAAAATGTACTATGTGAAAAAGAGATAATATCTCGAAAAAGGGGGAGTGAAAAATCAAAGTCAAGTTTCGGCTAACCACGAAGGAATGGTCTGCACGGTAAGCCATCAAGAAGAGTCTGTCCTAGACCTCGAGTCGACGTGTCCCCGAGCGTCAAGACAACAAAACGACTGAAGGACTCAATCATCTAACTCCCTGAACGAAGAAGTTGGCCGAGCAAGATGTCCAACTCGTCGAACGAATGAGTCGAACCACACAAGCCGACCAACTCGCCCGTTTGGCGAGTTGGACCAGCCCAACTCGCCGAACAGACGAGTTGGGCAGTGCATGCCGACCAACTCGCCGAATGGGCGAGTTGGGCAGCGTGGGCCGACCAACTCACCAAATGGGCGAGTTGGATTGAACGAGACAACCAACTCGCCCGTTTGGCGAGTTATAGAAGCCCAACTTGCCAAACGAGCGAGTTAGGTAGCACAAGCAATCCAGCTCACCCGTTCGGCGAGTTGGATCAATCAATCCATTTTCGTCTCATCCTCGTAACTCCCTCCTTCGAAACTTGATTGAACTCATCTTTGTTTCGTTTCGATTGAGATTGACGTTGGAAATTTACCGTAAGAACTCGTTGCTCGTATAAAGTTTGGATCGATCGTGTAAAACGGTAACAATTAACAAACACCTAAAGTTGCATGCACTATACGAAAGATCATAATTCTCATCAGGGACGACGTCGTCTCAGGAATACTCTTCCAATAAAATCGAAAAAAATTAAGTAAAAAAACAGACCGAGAAGGTATAAAACTCGGCTAAAAGCCCACTCGCGATTTTATCCGAAATCGAGCCCAATATCTATAACGGTTTATCTTTTATTTTACAAGAAGAGATAATGTTAAGTTTGGAAGATAAATGTCAAGATCGAAAGATAAATGTTAACTTTCCAAAGATAATCATGAAGATCGAGGGAAAAAGGAATATTTCCGCAAAGTGATAAATTCGACCGAGGGCAGAAGAGGAAAGAGCAAACCGCCTCTGGTAAGAGTATATAAGGACTTTGAGGTTGAGGATGCAAGGGAGACACGGAAATTCTTATCCAGAGCAAACATAACACTTAGGGCAATTAGGTATATTTATGTTTTACTGTTATCGAGCTGCGACTCAACTAGGTTATTCAGGTCTTACGAGGTTAGAACTAGGAACTCGCCGACGGCTCTTTCTGCTAAGGCTTTACCTTTTGTAATGCTCAAACCATAGATTTGGAAGAAGATCCTCTTTGTTCTCTTTCTGCTTTACTAATTCATCGTTATATGGTTGTTCTCACTATTTAGTTGCTTGACGTTTTTGGCTTAGCAGAAATCTGGGACCTCTGGGAAAGCTCGGTTTACCTTGCCCTCATAAATCAACGGAAATCGACAATGCGAATTTTGGTTTCCACAACCAACAAGAATTATTGTTAATTAAATATCAGGTTATGCAGACATGATTGAAGAAACTTGTAAAGCAAGGTTTACGTTACCAAATGGAACAAAAAATTTCATAAACAATGCTCTATATTCTCCGAATTTTGAAAAAAACTTGTTGAGTTTAAAAGACATATATTTTCACGGATATGATACTCCATCTGCAACTGAAGATGGAAAGAACATATATGTAACTTCTGATAAATGTGGCAGAAAACACATATTGGAAAAATTTCCATAACTTCCTACGGGATTGAATCATTCATACCTATATCGATGAAATCGAATCTAATCTTATAGTGAAACAAAATCCAGATGAGTTTCCATTATGGCATGATCGCCTTTGTCACCCAGGCACCACAATGATGTGTAAAATCATAGAAAGTTCACATGGTCATCCTCTAAAAATCCAGGAGATTTTTCAAGGGAATAATAATACATGTGTTGCATGCTTTCTTGGTAAACTGATCATAAGACCATCGCCAACCAAAATTGATAAAAAAATCACCAAAATTCCTTGAAAGAATTCAAGGCGAGATATGTGGACCAATACATCCACCTTGTGGACCATTCCACTATTTTATGGTATTAATTGACGCATCCAGTAGATGGTCACACGTTTGTCTATTGTCATCTCGAAATGTGGCATTTGCAAGATTTCTAACTCAGATAATCAAACTGCGAGCACAGTTTCCTGATTATGCTATTAAAAGAGTTAGACTAAACAACGCTGGTGAATTCACATCTCAAGCATTCAATGATTATTGTATGATAACGGGAATTGAAGTTGAACATTTTGTGGCTCATGTTCATACGCAAAATGGTTTGGCTGAATCTTTAATTAAGGGTCTACAATTGATTGCAAGACCCTTGATCATGGGATCAAAACTTCCAATCTCTGTATTGGGACATGCTATTTTGCATGAAGAAACACTCATTCGTACCAGACCAAGTGCATACCATATGTATTCCCCATTACAATTAGCGTTTGGTCGAGAACCAAACATTTCCCACTTAAGAATCTTCGGTTGCGCGGTATATGTGCTTGTAGCACCACCACAACGTACAAAGATGGGACTGCAAAAAAGATTGGGAATATATGTTCGCTGTGATTCTCCATCAATCATACGATACCTAGAACCACAGACTGGTGACGTATTTACGACACGTTTTGCCGATTGTCACTTTGATGAGAAAGTATTTCCAGTTCTAGGGAAGAAAACAAAAGTATAGAAAAGGACATCAAATGGATTGTACTTCATTGTTATATCTTGATCCTCCTACTAAAGAGTCATAACTAAAAGTTCGACGAATTATGCATTTATAGAGTATAGCAAATCAGCTACTTGATGCATTTGCGAATACCAAGACGGTCACTAAATCTCATATACCAGCTGCAAATGCTACTTCTTGTATCAAAATAGTAAATGAGCAAGGAAAAACAGACGATACACGAGAGTCAAAACACGTCTGAAGCATGGAAGATCTGTTGGTTCTAAGAATAAAAATCATAGAAAACAAAAGGATTTTGGAAGAAACTAATGATGAGAATACTGACAAGGTAGAGCATCATGAGTCAGAAATGAATCATGAGATTTCTATCAACTATATCAATAATAAGAAAATTTGGAAAATAAATGAAAAGGAAGATATTGATGATGATTTCTCATATATTGTGTCAAGTGAAATAAATGAGAAAATCGAAGATTCAGAACCAAAATCTGTTTATGAATGTCAAAAGAGACATGATTGGAAACAATGGAAAGATGCAATACAAACCAAATTTGATTCGCTTAATAAGCGAGAAGTATTTGGATCTATTGTACTCACACCTACAGATGTGAGACCAGTTGGATAACAAAATGAGAAAAATGAGGTTACGAGATACAAAGCTCGATCTTGTGGCCCAATGTTTCTCTCAAATACCTGGAATTGATTATGAGGAAACATATTCTCCTGTTATGGATGCAATCACATTTAGATTCCTGATGAGTCTAACAGCTGATAAAAATCTCAAGATGCGTCTCATAGATATTGTTACAGCCTATATGTATGGATCATTATATACTAATATCTACATGAAAGTTCCTGATGGGTTTAAAATGCCAGAAGCATTAACTTCCAAACCTAAAGAGTTATCTACAATAAAATTGCAAAGATCATTATATGGATTAAAAACAGTCTGGACGTATGTGGTATAACCGTCTCAGTGAGCATTTAACAAAAGAAGGATATGTGAACGATCCTATATGTCCATGTGTTTTTATCAAGAAAACAACATCCGGATTTGTGATAATCGCGGGTATGTTGATGATCTTAATAATATTGGAACTCAGAAGAGATACAAAAGGCATCGGACTATTTGAAAGGAGAATTTGAAATGAAAGATCTCGGACAGACAAAGTATTATCTTAGCTTACAAATTGAGCATTCTCAAAATGGTATATTCGTGCATCAAACCACATATACTAAAAGAGTATTGATACATTTTAACATGGATAAATCAACCTCTCTTAGCACCCCGATGATCGTAAGATCACTTAACATTGAAAATGATTCATTTCGACCATCCGCGGAAAATGAAGAGATATTTTGTCCTGAAGTACCATATCTAAGTGCAATCGGAGCATTGATGTACCTTGCAAACTGCACACGACCTGATATATCATTTGTTGTTAATCTTTTGGCAAAAATCAGCTTATCTCCCACATGAAGACATTGAAATGGAATTAAACATGTCTTTCGTTACCTCCAAGGGACCATCAATCTAGTCTTATTTTATCCTAAAGATTCAAAAGGTAAAATGGTTTGTTTTGCAGATGCAGGATATCTTTCAGATCCACACAAAGCTCGATCACAAGCATGATACATTTTCACGATCGGAGGCACTGCTATATCTTGGCGTTCTTAGAAACAAACGCTTGTGGCCACCTCTTCAAATCACGCTGAGATTATCGCACTCCAAGAAGGAAGTAGAGTGTGTGTATAGTTAAGATCAATAAGCCAACACATCTGTATAAGTAGTGAAATTGACGAAAATACAAAGCCAATTATCCTATATGAAGATAATGTAGCATGTGTTGCTCAAACGAAGGAAGGATATATCAAAAGCGATAGGACGAAACACATACATCTGAAGTTCTTCTCTTACACTCAAGAGCTCGAGAAGAATAAAGAGATTGAAGTAAGATATGTTCAATCATGCGAAAATGCAGCTAACCTCTTCATAAAATCGCTCCCTACCGCGGTTTTCTGGAAACATGTCTATAACATTGGAATGCGTCATCAAAAGAATCTATGACTACTCATTTGAGGGGGAGCTTACGTGGTTGTACTATTTTTACCTTAGTATGGTTTTTCCGAATTTTTTTTAACGAAGCAATAAAAACGTTAAGTAAAAAACAATAGTGACCCTGGTCTCCAAAAGAGAGTGTTACAAACGTGATGAAAAGTAAATGTCAACAATGCACGCAATGATCGGTGAAATGATCGTGTGAAAAAAATTGAATGGAGTCCATCGTCACTATACGCGCATAATAACTTACTTTTTCACCTCTATATATACGAACGATTGTTCAATTATAACTCGCACCATCTCTTTTTTTCTTTCTCTTGTAAAAAATTTTTCTATATAATAGTTTATCTTATATCAGTAACTTCTTTGTACGGGTATAAAGTTTTGCTCTTATTTAAAATTTCCTTATCATATAAATTTAGAAATATTTTATAACACGGTGATAATTAATCTGTTACAATTAAAATATTTAGATAATTACATGGTTTAACTGGGCCATTAAACGGCCCATTAAGAAAGTTCCAATGTTTGTTAACTATAATATCCGCAGCACTTAGCTGCAGAGACACTTTGTCTTCTTCTTCACCAGTCGCTTCTACCTTTTGGAGAAGAGAGAAAACGATGGCAGATGGATATGGCTACGGCGGTTTCTCTGGAGTACCGTACCCGATCTTTCTTTCTTCTCCGTCTTCTCATCCTCCATCTTCTGCGCCGCCGATCCAACCTTTTGAGTCCTATGACCCAACCCAAGGAGGGTTTGATCCGATGATTTCTCATGGCTCTTACCACCGATCGCCGGCTGATTGGTCGAATCACCCATCGTATGGTGATAATTCTCGCTCTCAGACGCCTTCTTCATCGTTTTACGCTAACAATAATCGACCCGGTATATATTTTTAATCCTTTTGAAAGCATAGTTGGGGGTTAACTGTACTGTGATGGTTTCGAACTGTGGGTTCGAGGAATTTGATGTTTAGATCGGCTTGGGAAGTTTCACCCGTCATGTTTGTTTTGATTCACTAGATGTTAGCTTAGGCTCGGTCCTGAGATTCATGAGGTTTGAAACAATTACACGTTTAGCGTCTAAATGATCAATACACATATATTTTTAATCAATTTGGGAGCCGAATGATGTATATATATATATATATAGGAGCCGAGGTTAATGTGTTAGTTATGATATTATAATGATTTTGTATTACAGAAAGAGCATGGGTCTACTGTGTATTGAAACACTGGTTCTTCGTGAAAAACATTTATATCTTTCTTAATGTTGATTGATGTTTTAGTTTTTTGTTCAAAGATCTAATACAGAACGGATTTGTGTTCTTGCAGGAAATTTCGGTCCTAAGGCTGAAGATTCTCATAAAGACTTGTTCTCACCTAGTGGGTTTAATACTTCATCATCTGATGTTGTGCCACCTCCCACCGAGAATTTCTTAGAGTGGGTGCCTTATACCTTAGCTACCTCAGCTCCAGTGTCTTCTTTAGCAGATATGCTAATAAAAAATTCTCAGGAGTCATTCTATAACCCTATCCCTCCTTTTGGTGTTCATGCTTCTAGCAATACTTCTGATGATAAACCTCCCGGACATTACCATCATGGCTATGATAAACCTAAGAGTACGAATGTTATCCCTGGTCTTTCTGTGGAGCCTTTCCTAGGTGTTCCGTCTTCAAGCTTGAAAACGGAAGCTCTCTTTGATGGAAGTCAGACTGGGATTCGTTTAGGAGACGGGAGAGCATTCGGTGTTGATGAGCCTGAGAATATTCAGTCCAGCTTCCACGGTTCTTCTGTTGAACCGGTGAATTTTGACGCCTTGCTTGGATATGGACCATATGCTGAAGCCACTGGTCCTGTCAAGCCTTTGTCTGATAAGACAGTTGACTCGCCAGGTGTAAGGAGTCCCCAGTCTTCCCACCCACTACAATTCAATGTTAAGTCCTCAGGTTCACTGTTTAAGAAAAAACGAGAAGGTAGTGGTGTCTCCTCCCTTTATCAAATGCCGAATATGTTGGTTGCTGACATTGAGAATGGTATTTCTCAAAGCTCTTTGAAGAATGCGTTTGAAGATTTGATTTGTGATGAGCACAGATCCTGGAACCACTTCATGGTATCTTCCGAGGGACCTTCAGCTCCTACTATGTTTTCTATGGGAAGTGAGTCATGTGGTGCAATGAAAACGGATAATGGGAATGCTGCTCCTTCAGCTGTGAACTATAAAACCCCTTCCGAAGTTATTGCTAATCAACCTAGTGAAGATGTTCAAGCCAGTGGAAAGACATGTAAGCTCCAGGAACAACTGTTTGATACGATGAATAGAACTATGAAGAAGACCACTTTGTTGACAGATTTTTGTATCAAAGGGAGTAGTAGATCAGATGCAGCAGATGATGTCTCAACTGGCCGATCACCTGAAAAGCATTTATTTGATCAAGGAGATTTCCCATCTCCTCCTTCTCCAAGAGTTTCTTCCGTGATTAATGCCATGCATAATCTGTCAGAAGTGCTTGTATATGAATGCTTCAACAATGGGAGCTGGCTGATTCCGGAACAGCTTGAGAACCTTGATAAAGTAGTAGAGAATCTCACCAAGTGCTTAAAGAAAATCACCTGTAACAAGACAGTAGCAGGGGAAGCATCAGTTCCAAATCAAGCTATGAATATCTCCTGTCCCAACGTGGTTGATCTGAATGAGGTATGTGATGCAGCTTGACCTCGACCCTGACATTTGTGAACTATACGTAGGTTGAATTAAAAATAAAAACAATTATCTGCATGCTCTATGAGCTGGTGATTTATTTCTTTTGGGCATTACTTCTGATATCTAGAGTTTTCACTGGGAGCATATGTGAATTCTTGATTTGTGCTATAAGTTGGACCTTTTTGTTTTTTTTTGATAGAATGAAAGACATTGCTTGTTCTTGTTTGCTTTTAGTTGCTTAACGATACCCTTTTCAGCCCCCAAATGTAGTTGCTAAAGACTGTCAAGGATCTAATGTCAAGCCGCTAGACAGCTTTGGTTTCAAAGAACCGGTGGATAAGGATAAGACTACCGAGATGACCCAGGTACGTACTTGCATAATATTTGTTGCCATATTTGTAATGTCATCTTATTTACGGAACCTTAACTTTCCAGAGTATTAAGAACATACTTGCGTCCAACTTTCCTGATGGTGAAGAAAACCACCCACAAACTCTCTTGTACAAGAATCTCTGGCTCGAAACTGAAGCAGCCTTATGTTCCTCAACTTGCATGGCTCGTTACCATCGTATCAAGAATGAGATTGATAGTCTCAAAATGCAGAACAGTGGTTAATAACTTACTCTGCACGCTATCTTTCGAATACGCTTCAAAAGTATTTGTTTTAACAGCTTATATTTTGCTTTCCTCAGAGGTCTCTGCAGATGCGTCAACCTTTATGCATGAACCTTTTCTTAACATCCAGAAATCGGTTTCCATCAAGAATACTGTAGATCCGGAGACGACTGAATCACTCATCAAACACGAAAGAAATTATGGGAACAATGTAGTACCAACGAGTCATGATGATGCACCACAAAGCTTTAAATTCAACTCTGATCCCGTGGATGCAGTACTTTCACTTATGTCCAGAAGCTTTACCGGTGGTTTAGAACATGAAAATCATGGAAACGTCAAGCCTGATGCTCAGAAAGAGGACACCATACAGCATGCATCCACAACAGACGATAAATATGATGATGTTATAGACCGCTTTCAGATTCTGAAGCATCTGGAAACAAAGCGCAAACTCAGATCTCAGAACTGCCAGGATTCAGATATCGGTAGGCTTCAGATTCTGAAGCCGCAGGAAACAAATTGCAAACTCAATTCTCAGAACTTCACAAAGACAAGAAATGATAACGAGGAGGAGAATCGAGATCAAGCTTCGGAGATGGCTAAAATTGGCAGAAGCAGCCGTATGTCCGATGTAATGGATAGACTCCAGATACTAAAACGCCGAGAAGCTGAGCAAGTTGAGAAGTCTCTCAACAGCTTGAACATAGATTCAGATTCAGAAGACGATCAGCCAAGAAACAAGACGCAAATTTGTGATCACCTCTGGCCAGATTCGATGATCACAGTCGGTGGAAATTCACAGATAGAGATGCACGTCGGTACTGAACCATCTGCTTACTCGGACTGGGAACATGTCCCCAAGGATGATTGAGCACTGGAACTTCCTTGGACAAGAAGTTTCGACCCTTTTTAAATGGCTTTGTCTGTGTATAAATAAAACGGCTTTGTGTGACTACATTAAACGAACCTGTGTGGAGTGTGGTATTTGCTGCTTTTCAAAATGTGGGCGTGTAGTTACTAGGTTTCCTGTTAACTTCCATAATATGTGTTACCGGCATTCTGGTTAGCTAGTGTGTATGGTTAGAATGTTAAACGCATACAAAACACATCTAAAGGTAAGTGAAAACAGATTCATGAGGATAAGTTTAATGTCATATAACTAGCAGGATAAGTTTTTTTCTATATATCTAGATGAAATGCCGTTTAGTCTTGTGCTTGTTACTTGGCACATGTTTATTCATCCCAGTCTTATGACTCATGAGTCATGAGCTTCGAGTCTTTTGTGTGCTCTTCTTCTCTTTGTCGGTTTATACATGGCATTTATGTGGTTATAACGCCTTCGCAAAATTCAGCTCGCTTACGACAACGTGTTTAACTTTCTATTTACTTCAGTTTGGAGACGATTTTTTAATTTGGTCATTCATTTTTCTGTAATACAAGACCACCATTTGTTATACGGATAGACGGCCAATCAAGAGGGGCGGACCCAAGTGAAGTAACATGTGTCCGTCCTTATTTTATTTTTGTTCAAAGTATCTTCTAGTATGGGCAAATCTCTCAAATAACACTTTTTGGAGTTTTTGTCACAAAAATAACCTTCAAAAACAAAAATGACCAAATTAGACTTTTTTATTATTTAAAAATTAATATTTTTTATTTATTTTTTCAGTTTTAAACCTCACCCTCAAAACCCCACCCCAGAACTCTAAACTCTAAGTCTAGATTAGTTAACCCAAGGGTATAAACGTATATTTACCCTCAAAACCCCACCCCATAAAGATTATTTTTGTCATTTTTTTTCTTAAAGGTTATTTTTGTGACAAAAACTTTTTAAGATCTATCTTAGGGTATTTTCATCTAGTATTGTTGTATAATTAAAAAGGTGATGTGAGCTATATATTATGTTTGTAGAGAAAATAATAATAGAGAGAAGTTGGACATTAACGAGAGAAAAAAAAGCGTAAAGATGATTGTAGAACTTGATTCTTATATCATATCATTATATAATTAAGGAAAAAATTTATAAACATACTCCATTTAAATTTTATTCAACTTTTTAATACACAAATTTCTTTGTTACCTATTTTAATATTTCAACTTTTTTTTTAATACACAAATTTTTAAAATTTTACATGTTTTAATACACACACTTTGTTTATTTTGATTAAAATGCTAATAATTTTCAAATAAAATTTAAAAAATCTCCAAAATATAAGAACATATATTAAAAAATTCTAATTTTATTTTAAGTTTTAGGAAAGAAAGTAAATAAATTAGTGACCAAATTTTAGTTTTTTTAAAAGTAATTTTGAATGTAAAAAATAATTTGTTTTTCTATTTCTAAAAACAAATTTAATTTGCTACTTAATTTCTCAAACATAAAATAAAATTAGAATTTTCTAAAATCTTTATGTAAATTTTAGAGATTTTTAAATTTTGTTTAAAATTATTAGTGTTTTTAAAGATTACCCTATCTGGAGTCTAAATAGTGTGTCTAAGCTATGTTTTAGAGTATTTTCAGGTTTATGTATGTTTTGGAGAACTTTGGTGATTCAGGAGTTTTTTGAGGTGCAGAACTGCACAACAATGTCAGATGTTTTTCTATGGATGGAGACCTTCACACGGGGCGATTGAGATTTAATTTTGACACAAAATATAATTTTGAGTTAGATTTCCAATTCCACTTGTTTGAAGTCCATCTAACGGTTAGATCTAAAGTTATGATTGTTTTACTGAAGAGTGGTTTATCTGCCTCCCGAGAGGAAGCTGTTAAGAAGATGAATGATTGTCGATTGACAGCACAACCCTAGTGTCGATCGATGGTAATTCCAAAATACAGGACCAGCTTGTTTCGAGACCAACTGAAGCCCAGAAGCCTCCATAAAGTACCAAAATACCCCTGGACGTGTTTTTGACTTATTTTATGTTTTGTTAAGCCGTTGTTGACAGAGAGTTTTGACTTGTAAGAAGAGAAGAGCTTAGGGTTGGAGAGAGATCTGAGCACCTTTACAAAGAAGATCTTGAACTCCCTTTATCTCTTACCTTATTACTATATGCAATTCGTTCAGTTATTTGTTATGTTTCTCATAATCATGTCTCAGTAGTTTGCTTTTAGATTTAGGGTTCTTCAAAGGTGGCTTTAAATTGTTAATCACAGAGAATTGTTAGGGTAATCATATAGTTATTTGTTTAAGTTGTTCTTAATGCTAAGTTTAATTTGATCATTTCAACCCTAGCGCAAGCGAGAGCATGGCTATAACCTTGAAACTTATCTTAAATAGTTTAAGACCCTAGTAACAAACGAGAGTTGAATTAGGAATTTAGAGAACATATCAAACATAAAATCATGTCTGTTTAGAAGTATCATCGATCAACACTACATAGTAGCCATCGATCGATACTCAGTTGAGATTCACGAGAGTGATCTCCTAAACCCTAGAATTTGAGTTTGAGAACGATACTTAATAAAACCCTTAGCAATCTATTAATCTACATAATTTAGCTTACCTGAGAGTTTGCCCTAAATTTATTCTTTCCCATAAGTATTTACAAACCAATCAATCAATCCTTGAATCACTGCTTACTAAATCATTGTTATTGTCTAGCTTTAATTCGAAAACAAATAGTCTATTGTGCAATCCTAGAGTCTTGTTGGATTTGATCCCTAAGTACTACACAACCTCTTATTTGAAAGAGTAAAAGTGGGAAATAACGTTAATTTGAGAGTGATATAAAACCCCACATCAAATTTGGCACCGTTGCCGGGGACTCTTTCTTATTGCCATTAGATTTTGTTTAGAATATTGTCTAGATTTTTATATTACTGTTTGCTAACCTATTCTTTCCTTGTTCCTAATGACAGGTACTTGGAGAGGATATGGACTCTAGACAACGAGAATCGATCGACGGAGTTCTTCCGGGATCGATTGATGCTCGTCCATAAACATTGGGCGATACTCTTCCATCAGCATCGATCGATACCGGTCAACCGGAAGCGGGTAAGTCCGCATACTCTGATTTAAATAATAATAGAGTAGTCCTAGGAAATCTAGAAGGTCGAGCTCGCAATGATGTAGGAAGATTTAGCGATAGACCAGGGGCTGCAACCCCTTTAGGAATAGCTGTGATCTTGAATGATGGGGCTGAGCGTCGGAGAACACTTGGAGACTACAACATTCCTGATCAGTTCTAAACTAACATGTCCGCGATCCGTCCACCAGCGATTCAGAGAGAAGACTTCCAGCTGAAGCCCAAATATTTTTTCTTAGTGAGCCAACACCTTTTTCATGGTCTTCCTCATGAGAATCCCATATACCATCTCAAAACACTCGAGGATTTTGTGTCTAGCATCAAGGTGCATGGTGTCTCTGAAGACTACTTTTTTTGCAGTGGAAGCGATAGCAACTTCGAAAAACGATGATGTTGTTGTCGTTAAACTCTTAAGAGTATTATCTTTCCCATATTTAAAGTTCCGCAAATCGTAATAAGCGATGGAGGTACCCACTTCATTAACAAAGTGTTTGAAAAACTACTCAAAAACATGGAGTTCACCATAGAGTAGCTACACCTTATCATTCTCAAACCAACAGACAAGTAGAAGTATCCAACCGTCAGATCAAAGAAATCTTAAAAAAACAGTAAAATCAACCTGTCAAGATTGGTCTTTGAAGTTAGATGATGCACTTTAGGCTTACGTAACCGCATTTAAAATATGTTAGGAACCACCCCGTTTCACTTACTGTATGAAAAAAGCATGCCACCTCCTAGTTGATCTAGTGCACAAAGCATAATGGGCCATTGAAACAAGAAATTATGATGTTAAGCCGGCGGCATAAAGAAGATTAATCCAACTGAACGAGCTAGATGAAATCAGATATCACGCCTACGAGAACTCGAAATTGTACAAAGAGAGAACTAAAGCCTATCACGATAAGAAAATTATTTCTAGGTATTTCAAACCAAACGATCAAGTACTTTTCTACAACTCTCGGTTGACTTTATAATTCTTAACAAATACGCATGGACATATCGCATTATTTACATATCTTTTTCTCAATAGATATTCACTTTAAGTGATTGTACCACATGCGTCTGGATTGATTTAATCTGTATAGTGATTGATGTTTGACCGAACAAATTTCTTTGGATTTTGTTTTCAATGCTTATGATATTTTCAATCCCTCAGAGATTTTCATGTATATATCATTATCCAATAATCTATACAAATATGTTGTCAGAAACTTCCATGACATGCATTTCAAGATTTTTCGATGCCGTTAAACTTATTAAAAATCTAAACGTAACTGCATCCATTACCGAGGAATACGTTTCTTCAAAATCAATTTCCGGTCCATGAGAACCTTGGGCAAGTAATCCGGATTTACATCGTGTTACCTCATTCTTTTCATTAACCTTTCTCATGAATATCCACTTGTATCCAATTGGATTTACATTCTCATGCATTATGACTATAGGTTCAAAGACATTCTTTTATTTAGAAAGAGTAGTTGTGTTTGTATGCCCATCTTTCACATCTCCCAATCATTTCTTTTATGACATTCCAAAATGAACCTAGGATTTGGATTATCATTTTCATGATCTATTTCACTAGATACAGAAAAGAGACATTCCATCAACATCTTTTACCTTTTTTGATCTATAACTTTTTCTCAAGTATAGTTTGATGGAAATCTCATATTTTATGTTCTCTTCTCATCATTTGGATATTTATCTTTATTTGGTTCTTCTTGAACCTTTTCACTAATGCCTTCTTATGGGATATTCTTCAATAAAATGTTCTTCTAGAACTTTTCCATTTTGCTCAACCAATTTCTTTTTCTTTCGGATATTTTTATCTTTAGAATCTGTTGGCCTCCCCTCTTTAACTGAACCATAGATTCATTTATATATTTTCATTAGTTTGTTCTTCAGGAACAACAACTCTTGATGGAACATTTTCGGTAGATATATAGAATTTCATCACCCTTCTCGTATCAGTGAAAACATCTGCCAAATTATGAAAATGCACAATTTTCTGAACTTCTAGTTCTCGTTGATTCGTAGAAAAATCAAGACGTAACAACAATATTGAACACCATGTTATCTCTTTAGGAATTTCTCTAATTCCTTCCCCTAATGTTGAAAATTCATCTTCATTAAAATGACAATTAGAAAATCGTGCTGCAGACATATCACCAGTTATCGGTTCAAGATATCTTTTGTATTTGGTGATGTATACTCCATATATATTCTTAATCTCCTCTGTGGACCCATTTTTGTTCTTTATGGCAGAGCTATCGGAACATAAACTACACACCCAATGATACAGAGATAAGTTACATCTGGCTCATGCCCAAATGCCAATTGTAGTGGGGAGTATTTATGATATGCACTCAGTTTTAGACGAATCAATGTAGCCGCATGAAAAGTAGATTGATCCCATACTGAAATTGGAAGCTTTTGTAACGACCCAGTTTCTGGGGCCGTCAAGGCCTAATTCATTTGCAGGGAACCCTAGGTATTTCCCTTTAAATACCAGCCTTCTGCAGATTATTTTTATAAGAAAAACTCACCGCGTCGAAACTCTGCAGAAACTGAGTCGTCAAAGAGAACCGAGATCGACCCGACACAGCCACCCTCGCCTAAGTCGAGATCAGACCTTCCACCACCGTTAACCGCCGAAGGTAACCGCTTACCACCGCCGTAGCCTTGGTTTTAGTTTTCCCGTTTGATAAATCGATCATAGCTCTCTAACCATCTTGTTTCTTGTGAAACCAAGCCACCACTGTGTTCGTGACGTCGAGATGAGTCCGGAGCTCCGAGATCAGTTGATTCCCACCGTCCACGCGCCCACATGCGCCGTCCAAGCTCCACGGCGTTCCGCGCGTGCACGACACGAGCCACCGCCCTCCGCCGCACACGCCGCGCGCGGATCTCACGCGCCACCGTCAGGCGCCGCCGCCGCCGTCGCCGCTGTTGATTCTGGTAAGCCGCCGTCTTGCTCCGCCGCCGCCGGAGACCATCACCGGAGACTCACCAGTGACACGCCGGTGACTCGCCGGAGACTCACCAACTCGGCCGAGTCAACTTGGCGACCGGTCAACCGGTTGAGGTGGTTCTATCGCGGTTTGGTTTGGTTAACCGGTTTTGTTTAATTGATTTTTGGTTTAAATTAATTAAATTCGGGATACCATATGAAGTTTATACAGATGCATCAAGTATTGGACTGGGATGTGTATTGATGCCGGAGGGTCATGTCATTGCGTATGCATCACGTCAGTTGAGACCTCACGAGAGTAATTACCGTACTCATGATTTGGAATTGACAACAATTGTTTTTGCGCTGAAAATTTGGAGGTCGTACTTGTGTCGAGAGAATGTGTAGATTCTCACAGACCATCAGAGTCTAAAATATTTCTTTACGCAGCCAGACTTGAATGTGAGACAGCGTAGATGGATGGATTGTTAGCAGATTACAACTTGGATGTCACTTATTATCTGGGAAAGGCCAATCAGGTGGCAGATGCCTTAAGCAGGCGAAGGAGCGATGTTTCAGGAACCAAGGAGGTTCATGAGTTGACTGGGACACTTTCTAGTAGATTATATGTGGTTAACGTTGAGAAAGAGACAGCTGGTTTGGAAGCTCTGGAGCAGGCAGACTTATTGTGGAAAATACGCAAGGCTCAGGATAAGGATGAAGCTCTGTGTAAGCAGATCGAGATAGAGAGTATTGGCTATCACACAGCTTCGAGCGGAGTGTACTTGTACCGGAACCGAGTTTGTGTGCCAGACGATAAGCTGTTGAAGAAGGAGATCTTGCAGCAAGCACATAACTCGCGTTTTTCTATCCATCCGGGAAGCACTAAGATGTACAGAGATCTAAAGTGTTAGTACCATTGGCCTGGTATGAAGAAAGATGTGGCTACATTTGTATCGCAGTGTCAGACGTGTCAGCTGGTTAAAGCTGAGCATCAAGTACCTAGTGGGTTACTGCAGAACTTACCGTTGCCGGAGTGGAAATGGGACATGGTGACTACGGATTTTGTGACTGGACTCCCAACTACTTTAGAAGGGAAAAACGCCATTTGGGTGATTGTGGATAGACTCACCAAGTCAGCTCATTTCCTGGCAATTAAAAAAATAGACACAGATGAGCAGTTGGCGCATATATACATCAGGGAGATTGTGAGGTTACATGGAGTTCCCGTTAGCATCGTATCAGATCAACACGCAAAGTTTACATCTGCATTTTGGGGAGCCTTTCAGAAGGTGCTTGGGACAAAGGTCCATATGAGTATAACTTACAACCCACAGACAGATGGACAGTCAGAGAGGACTATTCAGACCTTAGAGGATATGCTCAGAGCTTGCATTTTGGATTGGGAAGGAAGCTGGGGAAAATATTTACCTCTAGCAGAGTTTGCCTACAATAACAGCTATCATTCGAGTATTGAGATGGCACCATATGAGGCACTTTATGGTCGGCCTTGCCGTACACCACTTTGTTGGACAGAAGTGGGGGAGCTACGAGACTTAGAACAAGAAATGGTTCAAGAGACGGTCGAGCAGGTAGGGATGCTCAAGAGTCGACTTAAGGAAGCTCATGACCATCAAAAGAGTTATGCAGACAAGCGTCGGAAAGATTTGGAGTTTCAGGTGGGTGACTTAGTCTACCTGAAAATGAGGACATTTCAGAGAGGATCTAAGACTCGAAAGCTAAAGAAGCTTAAACCGAGATATATGGGACCGTACCCTATTGTGGAGCGGATTGGAGCAGTGGCTTATAGATTGCAGTTATCAGCAGAGCTGTCAGATTTTCACGATGTTTCCATGTCTCAGTATTGAGGAAGGTTGTGAGAGAGCCAGATCTTATTTTGCAGAAGCCACCACGTGATCTCAGTAAAAATTTGTCTGCACTTGTTCAGCCAGTTGAGATTTTGGACTGATAAATAAAAACAGTTCAGGGGATGATGACTGGCTTAGTGAAAGTCCGTTGGGAGACAGATGGGATCTCGGAGGATACTTGGGAGATTGAGACTCAGATGAGGATGGACTACCCGGAGCTTTTTCGGAATGATATGGGGCAACCGGTTCCAGAGCAGAATTCGGGGTCGAATTCCTTATTAGTGGGGGAGAATTGAACGATCCGATTTTTGGGTCCCGTCAAAGCCCAATTCATTTGCAGGGAACCCTAGGTATTTCCCTTTAAATACCAGCCTTTTGCAGATTATTATTATAAGAAAAACTCACCGCGTCGAAACTCTGCAGAAACTGAGCCGTCAAGGAGAACCGAGATCGACCCGACACAGCCACCCTCCCCTAAGTCGATATCAGACCTTCCACCACCGTTAACTGCCGAAGGTACCACCGCCGTAGCCATGGTTTTAGTTTTCCCGTTTGATAAATCAATCATAACTCTCTAACTGTCTTGTTTCTCGTGAAACCAAGGCCACCACTGTGTTCGTGACGTCGAGGCGAGTTTGAAGCTCCTAGATCAACTGATTCCCGTCGTCCACGCGGCCGCACGCGCCGTATAAGCTCCGCAGCGTTCCGTACGTGCACGACACACGCCACCGCCCTCCGCGGCACATGCCGCGCATGGATCTCACGCGCCACCGTCAGGCGCCACCGCCGCCACCGTTGATTCTGGTAAGCCGGCGTCTTGCTCCGCCGCCGCCGGTGACCGTCGCCAGAGACTCACTGGTGACTCGTTGGAGACTCGCCAATTCGGCCGAGTTAACTCGGCGACCGGTCAACCGGTTGAGATGGTTAAATCGCGGTTTGGTTTGGTTAACCGTTTTTTTTAAATTTATTTTTGGTTTAAATTAATAAAATTCGGGTTATGCTAAACCAGTTTGAAATTGATTTGATTCTGGTCCAATTGAAATCGAATCCGTTTAAGGTAAAACGGCTGGTCCAATTTGATTTCAATTGGTCAAAGGTTGATCGGCTTGGGTCAGAGTTGACCGGGTTGACCTTTGACCAGCGAGTTGACTTGATGACCAAACCACCGTTTATCCGTTTTAACCCGTTCGAAAGGCGTTTTGACTTGATTTTTTGCCCTGATTTGAGATTTGGAGTCTATTTGAGCAGTTAGAGTTCATAGATACCACTTCTCCAAGTTGTTAAGGTGAGGGTCTATTCCATAATCCATACTAAAATAGAATTCTTTCTATCATAGTTTAGTTTCGAAACATGTTCCGTCTGCTTGAATCGAGTCTTGCTTGATAGTTAGGATATTGATTGTAAACCAAAAATTAGGGGTCTAGAGGATTCAGCCGTTGATTGGATTGTTTGATGTTAAGTGATGTTACATATATATATATATATATATATATATAGTTATGAATATAAGGACTATGTGAGAGATTGCGGGGGCCAGAGACGTCTGAGCTATCGACGCCGATGTTTGAGAGATTGCGGGGTGCAGAGACGTTTGCATATCGACGCCAGAGTATGACTGCGGGGGTACAGAGACGGACTTCTGTATTATCGACGCATAATATCTATATCCTTATGAGGAAAATGCGGGGTGTATGGACTAGCCTTATGCTATCATTGCATTCTCTGTTTTGTGTGATGCTTTAAGCATCGTGTTTGTTCATGTTAGAGCTAAACTTCCATAGTGGGAATTCTATTTATTTAGTCAGAGGTTTGCGTGTCTAGCATCCCATACATCATTGAGTGACTTCCTTGTTGCTCACCCCTCTTTTTTCCCCTTTCAGGTGAGACTGACGATCAAGAGTGATCTTTTCTGTTTGGTGCTTAGAGAAGTTTTTTTTTCCTTTCTATTTTAGACTTCTGGATTTATGCTTATCGTATTTCAGAAATTATTCTATTTATTCGATTTATGGTGTTGAGACGACTTTTGAGAAGTAATATAGTGGAGTTCAGGAGTTTATTATTTATTAAGTTAATTCGAAAATGCGGGTCTCGCAGCTTTGTTCTCAATATCAATAGTCTTGCAATCAACCGCAACCGTAACCGTTTTATCAATGACTCGACAATGCCGTTTTGTGTATGAACATGAAGAACTGGATGCTTTACATAAATCCCAAGTGACATACAATAATCGTTAAAGGCTTACAATTTAAATTCACTAGCATTATTAATCTTTACTTTCTTAATGGCATACTCTGAGAACTATGTTCCCAGCCTTATTATTTGGGCATGTACTTTGTGAAAGCCGTATTTCTTGCAGTCAAAAGACAGACATTTGACAATCTACTAGATGCGTCAATCAATACCATAAAATACTTAAACAGCCCGTACGGTGGGTGGATCGGCCCAGATATATCACAATGAATTCTTTCAAAAAATATTGGTGATTCATGCACAACTTTTGCTGGTGATAGCCAAGTTATAAATTTTCCTTGAGAATATGCATTGCATGTAAACTCGCCCGTTTGTGAGATTCTCTCATTTCTCAATGGATGGCTATTAGCATTTTACACTATTTTTCTCATCATTACGTAACCGGGATGTCCTAGCTGGAGTTTAAATGTACTAGTAAACTTCAGGTTTATTGTGACACAAAACTTAGTCATGTTTATTTTTGTAAAATATAGTCCAAAGGATAACATTCTTAACTCTTCCAAGATATGTTTTCTCTCGGACTTAATGCAAGATATTTAATGTCATCTTTTCTCATAGTCTCAATATGATATCCATTTCTCTTGATATCATTAAAACTTAATAAATTTTATGAAACTAATGGGAGTGTAATGCATCATTTATTTCAATTTTCGTCTCTCTTGGCATTGAAAAAATGACTCTTCCAAAGCCCATTAAAATCTTTGCATTACTCAATATTGTACTTACGTTTTCAGCGTAATATTATATCTTGAAACTCGAGAAATATTTTTTTATCTTTAATTATAGTGTGCATTTATGCACTATCTGCCAAACATATATCTTCATCCAAAGTATGCTATTTTCTAAATTTAAAATATTCATAAAATATGTATTAAAATAAACACTAAACATGAACATAACATATATTTTAAAATATATTAACATTTAATATAACAATGTTATCTTCTTCATGAAGATAACTATCATGTCACATCGATATTTTTCTTTTTATTTTCTCGATCAACCAGAAAAACTGAAATATCAAGATAAGTATTATTATTATTCAAGCTATGAAAAGATGATTCGGGTTCCTAAGAGATAAAATTTATTTCACTTCTCTCTTTTTTCTTTTTGATTTTTGATATAGATCGGTTAAATAATATTCCCTCTGTTTCAATATAATCCATGTTTTAGAAAAGAGAATTTTTTTTCTAAAAAAAACATATTACATTTTCAATGCATATAATAATGGTAAATTGTAGAGTTTGAAGACGTTTATTGTGTTTATTGAATTTTGATTGACTAAAAATTATGGAAAAATAGTTACGTTAATCATAAAAAAAACAATACATTTATTAACATGTTTTCTTAATATGTGTGAAAACTATACAACATACATTATTTTGAAAAGGAGGGAGTAATAGAGAGAAGTTGGACATTAACACGAGAGAGAGAGAGAGAGAGTCGAACTTGATTCCTATTTCATATCACTATATATTAATAATAGCAATCCCAATTAATTCGAAAGGTTGCGTCTTTTAGTTTGAAAATGAAATTAATTTTCAAAAGTTATCAATTTATTAAATAATATATTTTGTTAAAAATAATATTGTAAAATTAAAGGTTGTGTTTTTCTTTAAAAAGAAAATTAATTTTTAAAAAGATATTAAAATACCCAATAAGTGCCTTCCATAAAACATATTAGTTTTAAAATTTGTGTCTTTTCATTATGCAATAAATTTTCTTTTAATAATTATGTGTGTATTCAAAATAAATTGTAATAATACTATCTTAAAATAATTATTACAAAACTGAAAAGTCATGACTATTCATTCATATAGATTATTATGACCTTACAATTGCACCATTTTAGTAACAATACATTTGCACCCATTTCGTGATAATACGTGTGCACCTCTTCATTCACAATACATTCACAACTCTTTGGATACGACACGTTCACACCCTTTCAAAAACAGCACGTTCGCACTCTTTCGGACACGACACGTTCACACCCTTTCGAAAACAGCACGTTTGCACTCTTTCGGACACGACACATTCGCACCCATTCGGACACAAAATATTCACATCCCTTCAGATACAAAATATTCGCACTCCTTCGGACAAGAAATGTTCGCACCCCTTCGGACACGAAATGTTCGCACGCCTTCGAGCACGAAATGTTCGCACCCCTTCGGACACGAAATGTTTGCACCTCTTCGGTCACGAAATGTTCGCACCTCTTGGACCACCAAATGTTCGCATCTCTTTGGTCACAACATGTTTCCACTCCTTAGGTGATGATCCATTTACAACTTTTTGGTTAACGACTCGTTTACACCTCTTCGTTAATTTTTGAAAACATATAATTCGTCAAAGAATATTTTGAATACGACATGTTCACACCCTTTCAAAAACAGCACGTTCGCACTCTTTCGGACACGACACATTCGCACCCCTTCGAACATGAAATATTCATACCCCTTCAGACACAAAATATTTGCACTCCTTCGGACAAGAACGCACCCCTTCAGACACGAAATGTTTGCACCCCTTCGAACACGAAATGTGATGATCCATTCACAACCCTATGGTTAACGACTCGTTTACACCTCTTCGTTGATGACTTTTTCGCACCACTTTGGTGATGACCAGTTCGCACCCATTTCGTGACAGTCCATTCACACTTAGTTGCTCGTGATATGTTCGCATCTCTTTGGTGACGATATGTTCGCACCTCTTTGATCATTCGTACTAATGTGGTTCACTAACTAATTATATGAAAATATACATTTTTTTATTATGAAAGGGTTTATCGAAAAGATTCAGTGAATAATTTTTTGAAAAGATATAACTTTCGATAAATAAACATGATTTTTCGTGAATGGATTTCTAAATGGTTTATACTACAAAAAAGTTTAATGGTTAAACTTTTGAAAATATACAACTTTTCTATTATGAAAAAATTCAAAGACAAAGATTAATTGTTAATTTTTGAAAAATATAATTTGTCAAAGAATAAATACATTTTTGCTTATGAAACTATGATATCATACTCAAAATTTTAAATAAAATATTAGATATTAGATTAAAGATTAAGAATAAACTCCACAACTATATTTATTTTTAATTGACATCAACGTTTAGATGAGATGAGTTTGTTGTTGATGAATATAATTATTAGTGAAGAACCAAAGCCATAGTTGGTAATAAATTATTATAATTGTTGCTGATTGTAGTATTTGATGACAAACCTTTGTAACTTTTAGTGTTAATTATTACAACCTTTAAGTAACCATTGTAATGTTTGGTTATCAACAATTGTAATATTTGGTTTCAGCCATTAGAATCTTTAGTTATTAACCATTGATTTTTTTCGTCATTTGTATAAGAAGTTGTGATCATTGACAAATCACAACAAGAAAATCACAAATAGAGAGATTCACTCTTAAATGATATTTAATAATTTTTGAAGAAACACATATAAACATGAAGAGTTCTATTTGTTTTTCTTGCATCTTAGCCTAAGTTTAAATTTTTGATTGAAAAACTCATAAAATTCTAGAGTATTTATCTCTTAATAACACTTTATCATATATATTATTTAAATAATAAATAAAATTAATTAATGATTTGAAAAAATAAATCCATAATTTATCAATTTAATTAATTTTATTTAATATTGTGTTAATATAATAAATGTTGGTGTTTCGTGAGAACTATTCAAGAAATCCAAGATATTATTATAAATGAAAAAAAATTATATCAACATCAACGAACATATATTATTTCAATATCTAATGTGACATATTTCTCTTAATAAAATGAGTTTTCGTGCGATATCGCACGGGTTTTTTTCCTAGTATAATTAATGACATATCTCATCTATTTATACTAATCTATTTGCATAAGAGAATATGACTTTTGGAGTGATGAGGATGTTATAACCTTTTCAAAAGGTTAGGACTTGTGTCTACTAAGAGTGAATAATCAAATTTATAACAATATTCAATTTTTTTATATATTCCTAATCTATATGTCTATTGCATCATGTCCCCCATACATTTTAACTCTCTTGATCCGTCTCTGAAATACTGATTTGGCACAAAGTTATACAAAGACCATTGATTTGGTTTATTATTTTTTGGATAACATTGTGAATTTCACTATGATATAATGATAGAAGAGTTATATTAGTCTGGTGCACAAAAAAAAGAGAGTTACACTAATCTTTAAAGGATCAAAATAATTTGCATCTACAGATAAAATATTAAAGCAAAGGTCAAAGAAAGCCTTCAAAAATATTTAAAAAAAAATACTTTCGGTGATAATAATAAGATTTAATCATCACCCAAAATTTGATTAAGTCTTACCTAACTAATTATTTATTGCCAACAAAAAAGAAAAAAAAGAAAAACCTAATTCTTTAGCATTTATTCGATCGCGAGACATGAGAAGAGGTGGAACATGAGGTTAGGAGGGGTGGCAACCGGTGTTGGAGGGCACTGTCGGCCACCAGAACGAGAAGAGTGAAAGACAGGGGAGAGAAAAGAAAGAAAAAAAATCTCACCTCTTTCTAAATGTTCCTTGTAGTGATTTTTTCACTGACTTGGTTTATAGTTTTAGTTTTGAGTTAATTTTTCAGATAGCTAAAATCTAAAATGAAATTAATAGAATGGCATTGATTTTGACGTAATTGCTTTCAACTGATCCGGTTACATCCTTGGTTAGTGCAAGTAACCGTGACAAGGAAAATATAGATGAAATCAAACACTACTTATCTGGCCCATGTCTTAGGAGAATAGTTCACAATTTACTAAATGGAAGAAAGCCACGTCACATTAATATTTACCGCATATGGTTTTACTGTTCTCAATAAACTTGTTGACAAAAATATAACTTTTTCCAATAGATGGTGTATTTCATTTAATAATCTCAATAAAATCTATTTGGATAAGAAGGAAGAAGAAAACAAAAAAAAAAAATAGTATATGACACCAACTCCATCCTAACCCCAAAATACTAAACCATGTCCTATCCCCACCCCAACCCTTAATACTAAAACTTAGACCCTATTCACTGAACCCTAAATCCAAATATAAATCTTCAACCCAAATAGAATGGAACAAAATAAATAACATAGTACATATTGGTGAAATTATAAAATATCTATGATATCATAGAAGAAGTTAATGTTGATCCAACCTTACCCCTCACCTTCTAAGTACTAAACCCTAAACCCTAATTACTAAACCCTAAACCCAAACAGAAACCATAAACCCAAATATCAAATAAGTACGTAAAGTAATTCATTTTCCTTAAATCATAAACCTAACCCGCAATCTCACTCACCCTCTAAATTGTAAACCTTAAACATTAATCATTAAACTCTAAACTCAAATATAAACTTTAAACACAAACAACAAATGTGGATGTGGTTAACGAAATTTGGGTGAAGTTTACACTTATGTGGATGTGGTTAACAAAGTGATAAAATTGAGTTTTAAATGCTTAGTTTTGATCAGTACGCATAAACTAAGATTCATATCAATGATATAACAACAAAACATAACTCATGCTTATTCAGTGTAAAATCGTATTTCTATTATATGTTATGCAAATATAATAGAATAAAACAAATAGTAAAGATCGTACATTCCATTTCACATGTATGATCTTTCCATTTTACGTGCACACGATCTATTACATTTATATACAAATTTCACTATACATAAAAATGAAAAATATATTCACCAGCCGGCTCAAATCCAGTTTCAGACACTCTACTTGGAAGGCTTATTCTTCCATGACTACCTAAAAAATAAAAGGCATGTGAAAAGGTGTTAGTTGGATCATAGACTGTAATTACCAACATCATAAAACTATGTAATAGGGAAGTACTATACTATAATTAAAGAAGATCAAACAGAACAAAACAAACCGCAAGGATTGCGGGGACAACGTCAAGCAAATAATAACAAACTCAGTAGGATAGATTACAAACCTCTCATTTAAAATAGTAAAGATACATGGAAAAAAATAGTTTAATAAACCCGGAAGAAGACAATGGAAACAAGAAGCGATATTGAATGAAAATACTATCCCCTTTTGAAATTGGAGCCAAGTAAACAATGCAAATCTAATATAGCAAAAAAAATAAAAATGGAATAGCATGCATAATAATAAAATAGGCAATACGAAATAGAATAAACCATGTCTTATAAAATAGTAATAAGTTGTTCAGCTTGTTGGAAGGGAAAGGAGATAATCCGACTTGGCCTTAGAAAGAGAATAACATGCTGGCATTTGGGCGGAAAGAAGCAGTAAGACATGAAATTTTAGTGTGAGGAAAACGCATCGACCAAACGAAACACAGGAAGGTTATGAAGTTATGTGTAAAGATACTCTAATTGCGATTGGAAAAGCTTTGACGAAACTCTCTGATTCGCATGTTACATTGGTTTCGCCGTGGTTGCTTGTGGAATCAGGGATGATTAGCCAACAGAAATTCAAAATACACCGAGATCTTTGGTGTGCTTTAGCGGTTGCGCAAATCTCAGCCGGAAACTTTTCTCCTCCAAAAATTACAAAGAAGTTATTTTGAGATGTGTGTGATTCTCCAATGCCCAAACGTAATTTTTACTACCTTTTGTAATTATTAATTTATTTTTTAACTGCAGGTTTTGTCGGTTGCGTGGAAAGGTCCAATTATACATAAAATGCACGTCGTAAATGCTAGGGCATTTGGCTATGGAACTAAATATACCATATTGCGCAATTTCCCTTTGTTTTTTATTGTTTTTATTGTTTTCTAAAAACAAGTAACAAACTAATTAGCAAAAATTCAACGACAAGCAAAACCTTAAGCACTAGGGGTGGACGTTCGGGTCGGGTATTTCGGATTTTTGGTATAGGGGTATAAAACCCGTTCTAGTATTTTTGTAGTTCGGGTCGGGTTTGGATATTTTTAGTTTGGGTTCGGTTATTTAGGGTCGAGTTCGGATATCTAAATTTTGAAAGAAAAAAATAGTTTTTCATATTTAAGTTTCTTGTATTTAGAACTATAACTTTCACTTAACTGATTTTTATTTATTTTCTAAACGATTGAATAAATAATAGATTTTGAGATAAAATTTCAAAAATACAAAGACATTGATTTAGTTATTGTTCTTACATTTTGGATGTAACATTTGTTAAAACATAAAACAAAAAGCTTAACATGCATTTTAAGTGAATATCAAATCATTTTATCTGTAATTATATGTATATTATATAATCTTAAAGTACGTGTAACATCAATATAAATATTTTAAATAAAATGAGAGAAATATAAACTAAAAATATAATTTTAAGTATACTTATGTTCGGTTATCTTCAGATATCCATTCTAGTCCGGATATTATCCGTTCGGATATCCAATCAATCTCTCTTAAACTAACACTTATTCGGGTATTTTGCTATTTTAGTTTGGATTTCAGTTCTGGTTTTTTGGGTCGGTCTCGGATACGGGTTCAAGTATCAGGTAAAATGCCAATGCCTCCTAAGCACAAGTTCCCTCACCATGCAACCTAGGTTACTGTACAAAGCTCGCATATTCTCTGTAAGAAGCATAATTGTCACCCGAGACAAATGATCTGCGTACATCTGGTTGACTCTTGTCTAAAACATGGCAATATTATTTTTGGTTAAGGCTTGATATTTTATCCGTTAAAATCGATTTGATTCGTTAGTCTTTTCAATTTGATCCGAAAAATTCGAATATTCGTAAGTCGTCAAAGAAAATCAAATACTAAAAGTTAGTATTCGTTAGACACGAAGTAAACCACAAATATTTAAAAAATTAGAGTCGAATATCCGATCAGCTCTGACATTATACAAATAGATATATATTTACAAATAAATATAGATTTTCATGTATAATTTTATATAATTATTATTTTAACATATCATTTTATTAAATTTATTTAAAATTTACTTATAAAATTTTTAGAAAAACTACAATTTTCTAAAAATTTGTGTTGTATAAAAAGATTTGATTAAGTTTAGAAATCTATGGAACATATAGTTTTATTATTTTATATTTTTAATTTATATTACGTAAAATAGTCTTTTAAAAAAATTCATAAATTTCTAGATTTACTTGTATAAACAAAGTTGATGAGATATTCATAAATATCGGTAAAAAAATCGCAGATATTCAAAAAAGTTCTTTTTTGTCAACATATTGTGATGCGACCTGGATCAGCATCTTGGAACAAGGTATGAAAATTAGGTACGAACCAGCTAGACAGCTAATCATAGCTTGGCTTAATGGGCTGTTTATGGGCCTTATCGGTTTGATTCATGAAGTTCTAGACCGAGAGAAGCTAATGAGCTTGATACAAAATATGGAGGACTTGTTTTAATTAAGAAATCAGTGTTTGAGGTTATTCAAGAAAGGCCCAACAAGAATATACAACACATGGTTGTATACTATATCAACCTAACGGTAATTCAATGATCGTCGACCATGCGAAAGGACTCGACCAGCCGAAGAGTCATTCGTTCCAAACCTTCCAACTTCGGTCAAGTCATCATTTCTGGTCAAGTCTTCTATGTTTAAGAGTTTGTTAGTTTCTATGTTTGATTAGTCCTTTTGTATTCCAACCTTTTATATTCCATGCCTATTATATAAAGGCTTGCTTTGTATTGTTTTAAATCATTCAACTTTTTAATAAAAACTTTTCCTTTTAACTTGTTGAATCATTTGTTCTTCATTGAACATCTTATCTTTTGAGTCGTCGAAATGTGTCATATCTTCGGGCTTAGAAGTCTGGTAGTATCAAGAGACATTCCGCACCTCTTGTGTCACCTTTCGATCCACATCCCTTGATCGTTTGTGCTTTCTAGCTCATTCGGTGCAAGGCTTATCCAATCCACCAACCTTAGAGTGATCCTTCAAATCTAGGACGTATCATGTGGTATCAGAGCCACTCTGAGGTTTGGAGTTCTTCACAGCCAGACATTCGTAACTCTTCATCTTCTAAGAGATCAACTGTGTCTTTTGGACTGTTGAGAAACCATGAAGAGAAGGCAACGCGCAAAGCACGAGAAGAAAATTTGCGAGAATGGAGATACAACTCTTCATCTTCTAAGAGATCCGTGTCTTTTGGACTATTAAGAAACTATGAAAAGGAGGCTGAACTTAAAGCACAAGAAGAAAAGTTGCGAGAATGGAGGTACAACAAACGTACAACAGAGATGATAGCACAATATGAGCGTGACCAAGAGGAGAAAGCCAAGAAGTCACGACCCGAGAGAGACAAATGGAAGAAACCACTCAGCAAAGAAGGTACACAAATCTTCATTGATTCTGGTTCAATGGGAGTTAAACCGAGTAGTCCAAAGAAGACAGTCAAAAAGCCACAATCGAAACAAGTTGTTGAAACTCCGTCGGCCAGAACTGAAGAGAAGAAAAATGAGGGTTTTGAGAGATGGCTGGTGAGTTTCAAGGCTAAGATCCATCAAAAGATCACAGACCCACGTCCATCGTCAGTGTTGAAATAAGATCAAGAGGCCAAAGATATCAAAGCAGAGCTATTGACTGTTTATGACCGAGCAGAATCTATGAACGACCAGCTGCATCAAAAGGAAGAACCAGAGGTTGTAAGTGTTCTCTTGGAAGTCCAAAAGGTGGCTGAAAATATGGTTGATAGTGGACTAGAAGCTGATCATAAAAAAGATCTCACAACCGCTTATGCTTCAGGTGATATTCTTGGTTCTTTATCAAGTGATAAACTGGATCAGCCATTCGTTTGCAAGGAGTACAGTGAAGCTACTAAGGCATGAAGAGGGTCTGCAACACTTCATATTTGAGCCAGGAGAAGAGACACGTGATCAAAGCAACAATAACCAGACCTTGGTGAAAGAGATAACAAAAGTGGAGCAAAACAATGCCGGTTCATTCATCCTAGAAGGTCCGGATTTGAGGACAAATCCTTTAAAAGGAAGAGGGGATGATGCGACCTGGATCAGCATCATGGAACAAGGTATGAAAATTAGGTACGAACCAGCTAGACAGCTAATCATAGCTTTGCTTAATGGGCTGTTTATGGGCCTTATCGGTTTGATTCATGAAGTTCTAGACCGAGAGAAGCTAATGAGCTTGATACAAAATATGGAGGACTTGTTTTAATTAAGAAATCAGTGTTTGAGATTATTCAATAAAGGCCCAACAAGAATATACAACACATGGTTGTATAATATATCAACCTGACGGTAATTCAATGATCGTCGACCATGCGAAAGGACTCGACCAGCCGAAGAGTCATTCGTTCCAAACCTTCCAACTTCGGTCAAGTCATCATTTCTGGTCAAGTCTTCTATGTTTAAGAGTTTGTTAGTTTCTATGTTTGATTAGTCCTTTTGTATTCCAACCTTTTATATTCCATGCCTATTATATAAAGGCTTGCTTTGTATTGTTTTAAATCATTCAACTTTTTAATAAAAACTTTTCCTTTTAACTTGTTGAATCATTTGTTCTTCATTGAACATCTTATCTTTTGAGTCGTCGAAGTGTGTCATATCTTCGGGCTTAGAAGTCTGGTAGTATCAAGAGACATTCCGCACCTCTTGTGTCACCTTTCGATCCACATCCCTTGATCGTTTGTGCTTTCTAGCTCATTCGGTGCAAGGCTTATCCAATCCACCAACCTTAGAGTGATCCTTCAAATCTAGGACGTATCATGTGGTATCAGAGCCACTCTGAGGTTTGGAGTTCTTCACAGCCAGACATTCGTAACTCTTCATCTTCTAAGAGATCAACTGTGTCTTTTGGACTGTTGAGAAACCATGAAGAGAAGGCAACGCGCAAAGCACGAGAAGAAAATTTGCGAGAATGGAGATACAACTCTTCATCTTCTAAGAGATCCGTGTCTTTTGGACTATTAAGAAACTATGAAAAGGAGGCTGAACTTAAAGCACAAGAAGAAAAGTTGCGAGAATGGAGGTACAACAAACGTACAACAGAGATGATAGCACAATATGAGCGTGACCAAGAGGAGAAAGCCAAGAAGTCACGACCCGAGAGAGACAAATGGAAGAAACCACTCAGCAAAGAAGGTACACAAATCTTCATTGATTCTGGTTCAATGGGAGTTAAACCGAGTAGTCCAAAGAAGACAGTCAAAAAGCCACAATCGAAACAAGTTGTTGAAACTCCGTCGGCCAGAACTGAAGAGAAGAAAAATGAGGGTTTTGAGAGATGGCTGGTGAGTTTCAAGGCTAAGATCCATCAAAAGATCACAGACCCACGTCCATCGTCAGTGTTGAAATAAGATCAAGAGGCCAAAGATATCAAAGCAGAGCTATTGACTGTTTATGACCGAGCAGAATCTATGAACGACCAGCTGCATCAAAAGGAAGAACCAGAGGTTGTAAGTGTTCTCTTGGAAGTCCAAAAGGTGGCTGAAAATTTGGTTGATAGTGGACTAGAAGCTGATCATAAAAAAGATCTCACAACCGCTTATGCTTCAGGTGATATTCTTGGTTCTTTATCAAGTGATAAACTGGATCAGCCATTCGTTTGCAAGGAGTACAGTGAAGCTACTAAGGCATGAAGAGGGTCTGCAACACTTCTTATTTGAGCCAGGAGAAGAGACACGTGATCAAAGCAACAATAACCAGACCTTGGTGAAAGAGATAACAAAAGTGGAGCAAAACAATGCCGGTTCATTCATCCTAGAAGGTCCGGATTTGAGGACAAATCCTTTAAAAGGAAGAGGGGATGATGCGACCTGGATCAGCATCATGGAACAAGGTATGAAAATTAGGTACGAACCAGCTAGACAGCTAATCATAGCTTGGCTTAATGGGCTGTTTATGGGCCTTATCGGTTTGATTCATGAAGTTCTAGACCGAGAGAAGCTAATGAGCTTGATACAAAATATGGAGGACTTGTTTTAATTAAGAAATCAGTGTTTGAGGTTATTCAAGAAAGGCCCAACAAAAATATACAACACATGGTTGTATACTATATCAACCTAACGGTAATTCAATGATCGTCGACCATGCGAAAGGACTCGACCAGCCGAAGAGTCATTCGTTCCAAACCTTCCAACTTCGGTCAAGTCATCATTTCTGGTCAAGTCTTCTATGTTTAAGAGTTTGTTAGTTTCTATGTTTGATTAGTCCTTTTGTATTCCAACCTTTTATATTCCATGCCTATTATATAAAGGCTTGCTTTGTATTGTTTTAAATCATTCAACTTTTTAATAAAAACTTTTCCTTTTAACTTGTTGAATCATTTGTTCTTCATTGAACATCTTATCTTTTGAGTCGTCGAAGTGTGTCATATCTTCGGGCTTAGAAGTCTGGTAGTATCAAGAGACATTCCGCACCTCTTGTGTCACCTTTCGATCCACATCCCTTGATCGTTTGTGCTTTCTAGCTCATTCGGTGCAAGGCTTATCCAATCCACCAACCTTAGAGTGATCCTTCAAATCTAGGACGTATCATGTGGTATCAGAGCCACTCTGAGGTTTGGAGTTCTTCACAGCCAGACATTCGTAACTCTTCATCTTCTAAGAGATCAACTGTGTCTTTTGGACTGTTGAGAAACCATGAAGAGAAGGCAACGCGCAAAGCACGAGAAGAAAATTTGCGAGAATGGAGATACAACTCTTCATCTTCTAAGAGATCCGTGTCTTTTGGACTATTAAGAAACTATGAAAAGGAGGCTGAACTTAAAGCACAAGAAGAAAAGTTGCGAGAATGGAGGTACAACAAACGTACAACAGAGATGATAGCACAATATGAGCGTGACCAAGAGGAGAAAGCCAAGAAGTCACGACCCGAGAGAGACAAATGGAAGAAACCACTCAGCAAAGAAGGTACACAAATCTTCATTGATTCTGGTTCAATGGGAGTTAAACCGAGTAGTCCAAAGAAGACAGTCAAAAAGCCACAATCGAAACAAGTTGTTGAAACTCCGTCGGCCAGAACTGAAGAGAAGAAAAATGAGGGTTTTGAGAGATGGCTGGTGAGTTTCAAGGCTAAGATCCATCAAAAGATCACAGACCCACGTCCATCGTCAGTGTTGAAAGAAGATCAAGAGGCCAAAGATATCAAAGCAGAGCTATTGACTGTTTATGACCGAGCAGAATCTATGAACGACCAGCTGCATCAAAAGGAAGAACCAGAGGTTGTAAGTGTTCTCTTGGAAGTCCAAAAGGTGGCTGAAAATATGGTTGATAGTGGACTAGAAGCTGATCATAAAAAAGATCTCACAACCGCTTATGCTTCAGGTGATATTCTTGGTTCTTTATCAAGTGATAAACTGGATCAGCCATTCGTTTGCAAGGAGTACAGTGAAGCTACTAAGGCATGAAGAGGGTCTGCAACACTTCATATTTGAGCCAGGAGAAGAGACACGTGATCAAAGCAACAATAACCAGACCTTGGTGAAAGAGATAACAAAAGTGGAGCAAAACAATGCCGGTTCATTCATCCTAGAAGGTCCGGATTTGAGGACAAATCCTTTTAAAGGAGGAGGGGATGATGCGACCTGGATCAGCATCATGGAACAAGGTATGAAAATTAGGTACGAACCAGCTAGACAGCTAATCATAGCTTGGCTTAATGGGCTGTTTATGGGCCTTATCGGTTTGATTCATGAAGTTCTAGACCGAGAGAAGCTAATGAGCTTGATACAAAATATGGAGGACTTGTTTTAATTAAGAAATCAGTGTTTGAGATTATTCAATAAAGGCCCAACAAGAATATACAACACATGGTCGTATACTATATCAACCTGACGGTAATTCAATGATCGTCGACCATGCGAAAGGACTCGACCAGCCGAAGAGTCATTCGTTCCAAACCTTCCAACTTCGGTCAAGTCATCATTTCTGGTCAAGTCTTCTATGTTTAAGAGTTTGTTAGTTTCTATGTTTGATTAGTCCTTTTGTATTCCAACCTTTTATATTCCATGCCTATTATATAAAGGCTTGCTTTGTATTGTTTTAAATCATTCAACTTTTTAATAAAAACTTTTCCTTTTAACTTGTTGAATCATTTGTTCTTCATTGAACATCTTATCTTTTGAGTCGTCGAAGTGTGTCATATCTTCGGGCTTAGAAGTCTGGTAGTATCAAGAGACATTCCGCACCTCTTGTGTCACCTTTCGATCCACATCCCTTGATCGTTTGTGCTTTCTAGCTCATTCGGTGCAAGGCTTATCCAATCCACCAACCTTAGAGTGATCCTTCAAATCTAGGACGTATCATGTGGTATCAGAGCCACTCTGAGGTTTGGAGTTCTTCACAGCCAGACATTCGTAACTCTTCATCTTCTAAGAGATCAACTGTGTCTTTTGGACTGTTGAGAAACCATGAAGAGAAGGCAACGCGCAAAGCACGAGAAGAAAATTTGCGAGAATGGAGATACAACTCTTCATCTTCTAAGAGATCCGTGTCTTTTGGACTATTAAGAAACTATGAAAAGGAGGCTGAACTTAAAGCACAAGAAGAAAAGTTGCGAGAATGGAGGTACAACAAACGTACAACAGAGATGATAGCACAATATGAGCGTGACCAAGAGGAGAAAGCCAAGAAGTCACGACCCGAGAGAGACAAATGGAAGAAACCACTCAGCAAAGAAGGTACACAAATCTTCATTGATTCTGGTTCAATGGGAGTTAAACCGAGTAGTCCAAAGAAGACAGTCAAAAAGCCACAATCGAAACAAGTTGTTGAAACTCCGTCGGCCAGAACTGAAGAGAAGAAAAATGAGGGTTTTGAGAGATGGCTGGTGAGTTTCAAGGCTAAGATCCATCAAAAGATCACAGACCCACGTCCATCGTCAGGGTTGAAAGAAGATCAAGAGGCCAAAGATATCAAAGCAGAGCTATTGACTGTTTATGACCGAGCAGAATCTATGAACGACCAGCTGCATCAAAAGGAAGAACCAGAGGTTGTAAGTGTTCTCTTGGAAGTCCAAAAGGTGGCTGAAAATGTGGTTGATAGTGGACTAGAAGCTGATCATAAAAAAGATCTCACAACCGCTTATGCTTCAGGTGATATTCTTGGTTCTTTATCAAGTGATAAACTGGATCAGCCATTCGTTTGCAAGGAGTACAGTGAAGCTACTAAGGCATGAAGAGGGTCTGCAACACTTCTTATTTGAGCCAGGAGAAGAGACACGTGATCAAAGCAACAATAACCAGACCTTGGTGAAAGAGATAACAAAAGTGGAGCAAAACAATGCCGGTTCATTCATCCTAGAAGGTCCGGATTTGAGGACAAATCCTTTAAAAGGAAGAGGGGATGATGCGACCTGGATCAGCATCATGGAACAAGGTATGAAAATTAGGTACGAACCAGCTAGACAGCTAATCATAGCTTGGCTTAATGGGCTGTTTATGGGCCTTATCGGTTTGATTCATGAAGTTCTAGACCGAGAGAAGCTAATGAGCTTGATACAAAATATGGAGGACTTGTTTTAATTAAGAAATCAGTGTTTGAGATTATTCAATAAAGGCCCAACAAGAATATACAACACATGGTTGTATACTATATCAACCTAACGGTAATTCAATGATCGTCGACCATGCGAAAGGACTCGACCAGCCGAAGAGTCATTCGTTCCAAACCTTCCAACTTCGGTCAAGTCATCATTTCTGGTCAAGTCTTCTATGTTTAAGAGTTTGTTAGTTTCTATGTTTGATTAGTCCTTTTGTATTCCAACCTTTTATATTCCATGCCTATTATATAAAGGCTTGCTTTGTATTGTTTTAAATCATCAACTTTTTAATAAAAACTTTTCCTTTTAACTTGTTGAATCATTTGTTCTTCATTGAACATCTTATCTTTTGAGTTGTCGAAGTGTGTCATATCTTCGGACTTAGAAGTCTGGTAGTATCAAGAGACATTCCGCACCTCTTGTGTCACCTTTCGATCCACATCCCTTGATCGTTTGTGCTTTCTAGCTCATTCGGTGCAAGGCTTATCCAATCCACCAACCTTAGAGTGATCCTTCAAATCTAGGACGTATCATATTGTATTTCATTAAACCCAATGGGATACATACAAAGGTAATAAAGTCTAGAGAGGCCCAATTACATTAAGCTTAATCGGTAAGAAATTGTGAACGTAACACTGTCCACCTGTCTTCCACTGAACAATACTGGACCACGTGGCTGTGTATGGAGACTGGGCTGGTGCTTTCCACCGACTTCTCAACTCCGATCGCCGGCGAAAACCTCCACCTTTCTGCTGTTTCAAATCAACGTTAACGCTTCTAATCTTCCATCACAAACAGAGTTTAAAATACCTCTGAATTACCCTCTATTACAATCAAACGAAACATATGACCACGTTCTCTAGCCCTCATCTTCATTTTGTTCCAGAGAACTTGAAAGAAAGAGATGTAAACCATTTGTTGAGACATCCATTACAAGACCCCAACTCTTCTTAGTCTAATCTCACCTCTTCCAAGGATCTCCCATCATCTGGATTTACAGTCAACGAAACACTCCATGCCAAACAAGCCCACGATATTATCCATAAAGCATGAAGATTTATAGCCGATTGAAGCAATCCTGCCAAGATGATAACGTAGAGAACGAATAATATAGTTTCGGATTTTGAATGAAGAACACATAGAGGGTTACTCCGATCTCTAGATCGGACTTTATTATCTCAAACCAAATCGGAGACAATAAATAAACAAGAAGATCAGCTTTGATATTGGTTTGAAGAACACAAAATCGTCAAACAATATAAACAAGTCGCCTAGCGAAAATAGATCCGATTAAACGGGAGAAAGATATGATACAATCAAAAGACAAAAAAAAAAACTAAAGAGTAAGGCGACCGGCGATGGAAACCACCAGCCACCAAAACAAATTTCTTAGATCAGAAGTTTTATAGAAAGAGGTTGGAGAGATTCTAGAGAGAGGTACTTTAATTTATACTTTGTTAGGGAAAATGGCCGATTCCCGCATAAACTAATTGCTCCCGGCTTTTTCATACACGAACTTTTAGTTCATGCCGAAACCCACACGAACAACTTCGTCTTTTTAATTTCATACACGAACTTTTAGTCTATGCTAAAACCAACATGAACAACTCCATTTTTTAAATTTAATACATGAACTATCAATTTTATACTAATTGTCACAAAACCCTAAACGGTGTTTTTATCCGTTTGACGGTTTAATTTCTAATTTAAAAAAAAACAAATATAACGTCGTTTTAGTGTAATTTCTCATTAACACAATAAGGAACGACGTTGTTTAAATTATTCTTCTTAAATTCATGATTAGGTTTTTATCTTTGGTTTCATGGCGTCGTATAAAAGACATCACATTGGAAACCTTAAAATGATCCAAAGACACAATGACGTCGTTGGTCTGTGTCGTGAAACAAAACGACATTACGTTCATTTTATTTAACCCAAATTAAACTGATTCTCCATTTGTTAATGGATACTAACACCGTTTATGATTTTGTAGCAATTAGTTTAAAACTGATAATTCGTGTATGAAATTCAGAAAACAGAGTTGTTCGTGTGGGTTTTGGCATAGACTAAAAGTTCGTGTATAAAATTAAAAAGACGGAGTTGTTCATGTGGGTTTCGGCATGGACTAAAAGTTCGTGTATGAAAAAGCCGGGAGCAATTAGTTTATGCGGAAATCGGCCATTTTCCCTACTTTGTTACCCTCATCCAAAAAAGTTTTAGATATACATTTTAAAGTAAATCACATATACTGAAAATTAATTTATAATGTTATTCAATCCGAACTCACCTCTACCGTTGGTATTTCTTGTGTTTGCCATTTGCACCAAGTTAAACTCTTAAATATTCTTGAACAATGAAATTACTGTTTGACTTTGGGAAGAGATACTTCAAAGAACAGGTAAAATAACATGTTCTAAACTCAAAGTAACCACATAAAACAACAAGAAGTATCCAACAGACTTTTTTTGTCAATGAGAAGTATCCAACAGACAACCAACTAACTCTGGCCTTCTAATAAAACTCCAAGTTTATCTCATTCCCATCTTTTTTTTTTTTTTTGAAGGCATCTCATTCCCATCTTTGACTTGATAACTTTCGCAATCACTCACTGCCTTCCCTAACCTGAGAAAGAGGCCATGTTTCCGATTAGTCTCTGTTTTGGCCTTTTGCCCATAATTAAAATTCAACTTATTTGAATACCTTGGCAGGAGATTTTGAAAGAGACCTTGACCTTGACCTGGACTTCGACATTGCCCTATATTGAAAAAAAAAACACTTTTACATGATCACGTAAGTAAAAGAAACATTAAAAATAAAAAGCTTGTGATACAATAAAAGTAGGGATGAGAACTTTACCTAGGAGGACTCTTCTTCCTATCAGGAGACGGGGATCTAGATTTTGATATCGATCTTGAAAGGGACCGTCTTGGTGATTTACTGCAGTAAAGATTTGATTAACACACAACTCCATTTGAACTTGTTCTAGATGGGAAGATATACAAAAGGTTCAGTGTGAAAACCCACCTCAGATCCTTCCCTGGGCTCCTGCTTCTGCTAATGCTGCGGCTTAGGCTTCTACCACGGCTTCTACTTCTGCTTCTGCTTCGACTCCTGCTTCTGCTTGGGCTTCTCGACTGGGAGCTTTCATATTTCTTAACCTGCATGTAGCGGAAAACACATACATGTTATGGATCACAGACAGTCAAGGAGAGCAAACAGATAAAGGTAGATAATTTAAGACTGCAAGGAGAAACCATACCCTAATATAGCCTCTAGCCCAGGGGTTTCTGAACTCTGTGTCATCAAGCTTCCTTATCTGAACATCAACCACAATGTTTGAGCATCGGAAACTATACAAATTCACAGCTTTGATATACAGAAAGAGAGAAGAACACGGTGGAAACTTACAGCATACTTCATGTCATCATAACTGGTGTAGTCAACAACACCATAAGTTCCTGACCATAAATATTCAAGAAAGGTCGTGTAAGGAAAAAAGACATAACAATAATATTTAAACGCTGCTCGAAGCTGAAAAAAGGTAAGGCAAGAACATGTAAATTAACGCACCATGACTGTCACGAGTCACCTCAGCAAAGCAAACATCACCAGCTTTTCGCATATGATCCTGAAATGACGGTTGTAATATTAAAGAAAACCAAAATGTGGCAAGGACAAAAACATGTAGTCATCACACCTTCAAATCTTGCCATGAAGCAGATGATGGAAGCCCACGTACGATAACTGCAGATAGCCATTCAAGAATACATAGAAACCATCAGAAAGATGTGAAGATTCGACCAAACTCTACCAATACCAATTTTCTAATGCAACGTTACACAAACCTCGGAACTCAGAGTGTCGTGAGACACCAAAGCGGGCAGATCCACCACCATAGCCACCCCCACCACGGTATCCACCACGACGATCACCTGAAGACTGCCCTCGACCACCATGGGCAAGCTCAACCTGCATTCATAATGATCAGAAATCAAACAACAAGGAGAACAAATAAATAAACATCAAATGGTGATTCAAAGCAGACAGAAACGTTTGGAATCCGTTGTTCAGGGCATGTCAACTATAAACCAATCCTGTCAAGAGATGAAATGTTTTATTACCCTCAAGCGACAGCCGTCAAAGTTGTAGCCATCACGGCCATCGACGGCGTCTTCCGCATCCCGAGCATGCTCAAACTACAGCCACTCAACATATAGAGTTTGGTTAGCTTAATTTGGTCAAGACTATGTCATTTAAATCAAAGAAGCTTACCTCAACAAAGCAATAACATGGAGGACGAGGTGGAACCTTCAATTCAATATCAACTATGCGGCCGTACTGCAATTAAGATAACCCATTCAAACCATTACATTAGAACAGTTGTGATGTCATGCAAAACCAACTGAATCAAAAAAGGTAGCCAGAACTAACCTTGTAAAAGAGATCTTCAATCTCAGACTCCCTAATGTCGCCGGGCAAGTTGCCAACGTAGATGGACCGAGAAAATCGACCACTCATTGTTTGCAAAGGTTGTTAAAACAAAGTAGAGAGGTAACTGCAGATGCAAATAAATTAAAACAAGTAAACAAAGGAGTAAAGTTCACTGCTATAGACAAAGAATCCCCACTCAGGCCAGCTTTCCATTTAGCATCAGCATGAAGAAAAGATGTGAAGTCCAAAATAATATGGATGAAGCAAACCAAGTGAGAGCAATCCTTGGTAAGAGCAGTGCTCCACAAGCTCCAAAATGCTTATTTGCTCCAATGTGCTCCAAAAGCTATTATAAAATTTGGAAACTATTTTTTCTCCAGATCCTCCCACGATTTTTTGGATCAAGAAACTCAATATAAATAAAGAAAAAAAATATATGAATTAAGCCAACATTGATCTCCCATTCCCACTCTATATCCCTATGAACCATTGCAATGCTCGTGTTCCAAGCGCTTGCCATCTATCATAAAGAAAGCATGTGTCATGACATCATGTAACAGACACTCATGCATCTACCTTGTTCAGCTTACTTGCTCACATTATTCTTCCGTCCAAAAATATAATAAAACTGTTGCTGACGTTTCCAAAAACAAAATGATCTACAAAACCGCTATAAAAGGGAAATCTCCTGACAATTCAGTCCTACCACAACACATACCTATGAATTGCAGTATATTTCACAGCATAGCGCAGACAATATTATGTTTTAAACAAAATTGTTTACATGTGTCCAAGTTAAACACTTTCAAAGGTAATTAAACAGAATGGAACCTACCAAATCATTATACCTATGCAGGAGAAATTAACCCTCCAATTTATACCTCAACCGGATCAAGAGTCATTAAGAAACCCATGAAACATTCAACAGATGAAAGTTATAGACAAGATGGAGACATCTACACAGAGAAAAGCTTTCAAGCGAAGGACGCAACCCCACGACCAAAGCCCAGATTTTTGTTTTCACTGTCTTAACATAAAAAGATTACCAGAAACAAGAAGAACGAAACAGAGAGTATAAACTCACGCGACGGAAGTTCAAAGATATATAATCAATCAGTACAACGAAAGAAACCAAACATAACGGTATTGTATTCCGATAGAGCGAGAGAGAGATCAACGACTTCGTACCAGAAAGAAGCAGCACCGGACAAGAACCTTAAGGCTTGCTGATAGATATGTCGGCCGGGAAAGTTTTATCTTCTAGGGTTTGTTTTGTTGTATGTACCCATCAACCTGTGTAAGTTACCGAATTGCCCTTACGTGACGCCTCCAGTTTATGGACTTTTTTCCCCTCTTTTTTTTTTTCACTGAAAGGTTAAATTGAAAGATCAAAGACGAGAACAAAGATTACATGAACCAACACCAAGCCAGCGAGCTTAACTAAACTCCTAGAGACAAAAGCCAGCAGATAAAAGACAATCTCTGGAGCCACAAACAATTCTTAAAAGACAAACTACAGGAACAAGGCAAGCTTAAATAACCCAGAAACAGATCAAAGACTAAACATCAACACAACACCCTAGGGTCGGAGATGACAACAAGCAGAAGAGGTGGAGAAGGAGACAAGCACCGATGTCGAACTTTTTTCCCCTCTTTTAGTACATTTTTTTACTAATTTATTCTCTCTCTCTTTTAATTTATACCAAAGTTTCATATAAACTATGTTCACTTGTTGTGGATATGCCTAGCACAAGGTCGATTAAATGATTGGCTCAAAAATATGATGGACTCATATATTAATTGACTTGGTTAGAAGACAAAACCTTACAACAAAACGAGGAATCTTTATTCACTAAAAAAATAATTAAAATCGTACAAAAACGCAACTTTATATTGACAATCATTTACATTTAAAGATCGTCAAATCGCTACCACAAATCGACCAGATATTCTAATTTCTTCAATCACCAATGATCCATGAATAATGACCGTGTATATCACAACCTTGGCACAACCGCTTGACAATGATATGACCATGGAGATCATGACCCCAAAACAAACCACCCAACAAGGAGATAATCGTGGAGATCACAACCACTCAACATGTAAAAACATACTCCAACTAGTCAGACATCCCCTTGGTGTTTCAAAGTCATAGATAGAATTGACAATCTCTCTCGAGGGACAACCTCTCATCTTGACGACCTCACATACTCTCAAATTGTATGTCAAAGTCACATCTTCGAGCTTAAGTCCATTAAAATCGGCATATCAAAATCACAACAAATAAAAACTTTCCTACGACTCCAGCAACTCCTTTCCGATGATTTGCCAACATCAGTCACCGACCAAAGCAAAAACACCTAGTTAGACTCGACGATTAGAATACTTGGGCCGCCAATTTATCTCAGATCATCGACATGGCAATCTAGCACAAAGACAAAGAGATCAAAGGAATGAAGGGTAAACTAAAATGCATGACCTCTAAGGTTCACCAGGTAATTATCTCAAAATCAGAGACCAATCAGGTACTTTTACTTTAAGTAACTCAGAACACACCATTCTCACCCCGACACCTCAACATTCTTGTCAAGCATTCATGCAGATCAAACTCTCGACCTATGACATAACATTTGATCGAGATAATATATGAAATCCTTCAAGATGGAGAGACCATACTTTCACTAGAAGAACTCGAAACATGTGTACCAAATATTCATTGATCTGGGTTGTTTTTCATGATTGGAAGGCAATTCAATCGACAACTACAATCAATTATCAATGATTTTTCTCAAACATTCTCCATTTTTATCCAACAGAGTGTGTCCAATGCCAACCTTTGAACACTAGCTTAAGGATCTAAGGAGACAATCTGTTCATTCATTTGTATATTTAGAAGCATCTCATCTCACATCATAATAATTTATGATGCATCGGTCCTAGCGCTTCGATAATGTCTTTGGAACGTCGCCAATTTGGAAAAAAACTCTTGAATAACAAGACACAAACCTTGGAAGATTCTATCCATCGAGTGGTTATCTTCATAAAGATTGTAAAAGACAAAGATGCATTCAACAAGAAGCAAGCAACCACCAAGACGTCAAATTCAAAAGATAAAATTTCAAATGATCACTATGAGCCGCATCAACACTATGAAAACAAATATCAGGAGGAGAAAAACAAGAAAGTTGCGACTTGCCAAATCAGCAGTCAACCTACCACCCATTCTGGAAACAAATACATTCGTAATGACCACACCTCAAAAGACGGTTGAGCATATTGTGACTTCCACAAGTTCACAACTCACAACATAGACGCATGTTGAACCTTGCAAGAATTATTGTTACCCAAATTCCCGAAAGACCAACGAGACCATGATTTATCCTCAAAAAATAAAAATCAGCAAAGCGACAAATAACTTAACATGAAGGAAAGCGCTTCCAAAACATCCAAGAAGAACATCGACAAAATCAAAACCGCTCTAACGAGCGAACAATTAGTCAAGTGGAGCCTCCCAAAAGAGCAAACAACGACTAGTATAACAATGAACAACGCCATGAAAGAACACACCCTCTATGTCGCTGAATCTGCGTAATCATGGAAAGTCTCAAATCATGCAAAGATTCAGTTCATTCAATAAAGTACAAACGCAAAATCATCACCCAACAAAAGTGGGGGGGGGGGGTAAAATTGGAGATCAACTAAAAGAGAAGTATGAAATTACCTTCACAAAAGCTGCCAAGGACAAACTATACGAGCCAAATAATGACCCCCTCATCATTAAATTAAGGACCACCAATTGTAAAGTCACTTGTATCATAATTGATACTGATAGTTATAGCAATCTGATCTTCGTGGAAACTTTACCGCATATGGATGTGAGGGAGTACGAGCTCAAACCTTGCATGAGACCATTAACAAGTTTTTTAGGGACCAACAATGACGGTTGAAACACTTAAGCTCTTAGTTTATGATGCAAAAGCACCAAAATTTTCAAGTTTGTGATAATCGACAATCTGTCATTTACAATGTTATACTTGGCACCCCATGGATCTATTCGATCAAAGCGACCCCGTCGACATACCACAAGTGCGTCAAATTTCTTACATTCACACAATCAAGGGAAACAAGTGACCATCACGAGTCTGCTTCATCACCGAGCATAAATTGAGAAGATCGTCAAGATCATGTATGATAGCTAATACATGCGAGAACAAATTGTTGAAGACAACCACATGTGTGAGTTCATCGTACAAGCTAACATTGATATAAGTGAGCCTTGATGCGTCAAGACCAAAGCATACAAAAAACAAGAGCTTAACATATCAACTCGTCAGCTTCCTTCAATCCAATGCTTCACACTTCGCTTGGAAGACTGAAGACATGCCATGAATCAAACCACATATCACATGCCATGAGTTGCATGTCGATCAGATCTACAAGCCAATAAAAAGACAAAATCTTTGCCTCATGCACGCTCAAGCAGTAAAGTCCAGTATCTTACCAGCACATGTCCATCACAAAGTCAGATACTCATATTGGTTTGTCAATCAATCGACATAAGAGGAACATAAAATGGTATGTGTGTGTCGACTTATCGACCTCAACAAAATATGCGACAATGATAGTTTTCCATTACCTTGATCGATTGATTTAGGCGGCAATAGGAAACAAGCTCCTCTCATACATGAACGCATTTTTGGATACAATAAGATCATGATGCTCCCTAATGATAGGGGAAAACTATTAGAATTGAGAATTTTTAATACAACGAGTATAATATAATGATTGAGATTGGATAAGATTATGGGAAGAATATGAGAGATGAACAAGATTTTGATTATGGACAATATATATATATATATATATAGAGGGAGAGGGAGAGAGAGAGAGTAAACAAGAGAAAAAGTATAAATAAATGGATATTGATTCTCCATGCTTGTATTTATGTTATGGTTATAGAATACATAGACAATAGTATTGTTCATTTAGCATACGCAGCTTTCTGCGGCTGCAGCTGCCTCTGCGTCATATTTGTTTGGTTGTTGTTCGTTTTGCAGACGCAGCCTCAGCCACAGCCGCATATTGTTGTTCGTTTCAAATACGTTGGACGTTAACGTTGACGCTGGACACTAACGCTGGATACAAATTAGTGTTGTTCGTTTGACAGGTGCTGCTACTGTTTTCATTTAATTCATATTCTTTGTCATCAACGTAAAAACAGACTCAAACTGACTTTGTAAACCAATGTGGCATCTTCACATCCATATGAACAACAGAAGACGGTTGACTTTTGACACTGCGTGCTAGACTTTCCGCCTCTAAATTATTCGTTCGAGAGACGTGAATGATCTCTGAGTAGAGGAAACTTTATTTCAAGGTCTTGATATCTTCCAAATAACTCACAAGAACTGGCCATTCGTCTGGTTACTAAACCATCTTCACCAGTTGAAAACAATCTATTGCAAATGTGGCTCTAAATGGATGCAGATTTCGCATGCATTCCATTACCCAAATTAGGGCTTCCACTTTCGCATGAAGTGGTGATAAGCTGGCCCTAACATTTCTTGCACCCAATAGACCATCAAAACCTTCTAATGTACTATACCAACCTTGTCCTAAAAAAGGTCTTTATCTTTCAAGAGCCATCTGTAAAACACCAACGTCATGGAATAGATGGTAAATTTTGTGATTCCACTGTTTGGATCGCCCTTGAGGTATGTAAAACTTGTGTTTCAGCCCAAAGTATAGATTTTGCTACCGCTAATTTTAATGCTTCCCTTGGATCAATATCCAAATTACTAAATACTTTGTTATTTCGTCCTTTCCAAATATACCATAAAATCTAGGGAAAATGATGATCATCCATCTGTGGTCTAACTCTCCAGAACAGGTGAATCATATTTATGAATAAAGAACTAGTCGGAAAGATATCTGGAGATGATGGTATCTTCGAGAGTGTCCAAGTCTGACGCGCTGGAGGATATTCGAAAAACACATGATTGGTGGATTCTTCTTGTGGTCCACATCGGTCACAACATAAACCCCCTTTTATCCCCCTCGCTCTTAAGTTTTTCTTGACTGATATGCATCATGTTACCAATTTTCATAAAAAACGCTTCATTTTCGGTGGACAAGTACTTTCCAGCATAATGCCTTTAGTATGTCCACCGTGGATCTAAACACAATTGTTGATATTTCCTTATCCAGATAGACCATTTCCACTTGATAGCCATATTTAACCGTATATTTACCGTTCTTTGTCAAATGTCATCCATCTATGTCTTCCATATGAGACCTGCTCAGTAGTATATTTTCTATAATTTTTGCATCTTGTGGGTCCATGAAAGCCTGGATTGCCTGCAAATTCCAAGTTCGCGAGGTTGTATTGATGAGGGAATCCATAGTAAGATCCGGGTAGAAATTGTGTTGATTTTTATTTGCTGCTCTCGGGTGACTGGTTGGGAGTCAAGGATCATTCCATACTGATATAGATGATCTTGATCTCACTCTTTTGATTAGTCATTTGTTAACCAGAGATCTAGAGGATACCATACTTCGCCAGCCATAAAACGGAGAGTATGATCTGATTGGTTTCAGGGGTGATGCATTCCTGAAGTACCTTCCCTTGAAAACTCTAGAAAATAAAGTATTTGGCTTTTCTATCCGACGCCATAATTGTTTACCTAGCAAAGCCGTATTAAATTATGTGAGATCCTTAAACCCCAAACTTCCCTCCTCTTTGTTTATGCATAATTTATCCCAAGATTTACAATGCACTTGTCTAGTGTTTCTCCCTGAACTCCACCAAAATTGTGCCACTGCGCTTGACAACTTATTTTTGGTTGCTTTTGGTAACCAATAACAAGACATAACATGGTTTGGTAAAGCCGTGACCACTGACTTGATAATCACTTCCTTTCCTCCTTTAGTGAAAAACCTGAAAGTCCATCCATTAACCCTATTATTTAGGCAGTCTTGGTAAAACTAAAGACTTGTGTCTTTGATCCTTCCAAACTTTCTAGGATTCCCAAGTATGATTACATCTCTACTAGATTTTGAATTTCTAGGATGTCCCGCATCTCCTGGCAGCTTTGTTCCTCAATCTTATGGGCAACTTGAATTGATGATTTTTGAAAATTTATTAGTTGATCCGAAACAGCCTCACACTCCTTTAAAATCATGAGAATGGTTTGACACTCTTCCTTCTTTGCTTTGCAGAAAAAGAGAATATCATCATCAAAAAGCAAGTGTGAAATCAATGGACACGCTCTTGCAACCTTCATTCCAGTTAATTTTTCTTCCCTCTCCACCTTTTTTAATATTTGCTATTAATGCATATGTACACATGATAAATAAATATGGTGATAAAGGATCCCTTTAACATAACCCTCTATGTAGAATTATGAGTTATCTTGGGTGGCCATTGAGTAAAGCCCGATATTGAATCGAGGAAATACACGCCAACATCACTTTTATCCAGTGGGATGGAAATCCAATTTGTGTAGGAGAGCTTGAATAAAATCCCACTCCACCCTCTCATACGTTTTGCTCATGTCTGACTTGATTGCCATATATTTGCCCTGACATGATTTATTAGTTCTCAAACCATGAAACATTTCCTGAGCTATAAGGATATTATCTGATATAAGTCGCCCTGCTACAAATGCTGATTGTGCTTCCGAAATAAGTGATGAAAGACAAAGATTCAATCTCTGACATAATACCTTCGATATAATCTTATACCCTACATTACAAAGACTTATTGATCTCAATTCTATCATCCTCGCCGGTTTCTCAGTCTTTGGAATCATGAAACTATTAGTAATGTTTAACCTTGAATCCAGTTCTCCAGAAACTAGGAAATTATTCACTTGTTCGACAAGGTCACTTTTTATGATAATCCATGAATGTTGGAAGAAGAGAGTTGTCATGCCATCCAGTCCTGGAGCTTTCTCAGGATGCATCATGAATAAAGCAGTTCTGACCTCTTCCTCTGTCGCATTTCGTAGAAGTCTATGGTTCATCTGAGAGGTGATATAAGGTGAAATCTCATCTAGAAAACCCTCGAATTCTGATGGAGAAGTAGTACTGAATAAATCCTCAAAATAATTTACCGCTACCTTTTCAACACCTTCTTCACTTGTTATCCAGTTTCCCACCTCATCATGTAACCTAACAATCCTATTAGGCACACGGCGTTGTTTCATTAGAGCATGATAAAATTTTGTATAAGATCCCCAAATGAGTATCACATATTCTGACTTTTCTGTTGCCAATATTCCTTTTCATCCTTGTATGCATCATGTAGTTTCCTGGACACCTCTAAGATTTCCTCCTGAGACCTAGTATTGTCTATTTGAACCTCCTCTAGGGCTCTTTGAAGATCATTAATTTTTTCCTTTCCATTGGAAGGATTGGATCTCCGCCAACTAGCAATTTCGTGTCCACAGTTGCTAATTTTTGTCACAAAATCCTCAGTTCGACCCCCGTTATTTTCTGTACAACCTTTACCAATGGATTCGATAAGACCATCCTGCCCAATTCATATTTTGTCAAATCAAAATTGTCCGCTTTTTGGGGTAATCATCTAGATAAGCCACCACTAGTCGATGATCGGATCCTACTAACGCAAGGTACTTTGTAAAGGAACATGGAAAAAGTGTGTGTCAATCTTCGTTTGCTAAAGCTCAGTCTAGCCAACACCTAATCATTACTTTCCCTCTTCTTTCTTGTCATGACATTTTATTTACTCTCCCTAGAAGTTCCAACAAACCACTATTCCTTATCATATTTTAAAAGAGAGAAAGGAGTCTGCACTCCGCAGAGACCCTCCCTCGTTTTCATGATTCCCAGTAATCTCATTCAGGTCTGCAATTATAAACCATGGTTCCATGCGTGATATTCTATATCGAGTTAACCATTCCCACACTTGTTCCCTCAATTTTAGAACTGGATCTCCATAAAAAAATGTTAGGAAAGCCTTTTTACCAAGAATTATTGCTTTCACATCAGTCATTCGATTGCTGGAGTATAAAACTTTGACTTGATACACATTGTTATAATACAAAGCTAACCCACCACTACTGCCATTTGGGTCCATTGTAACCAAATTATTAACCCAAAGTGTAATTGAAACCTTTGAACAAACTCGAAGTCCTGTTTTGTTTTAGAGATGAATAAAAATCTGGTTTATGCTTATGTCACATGTCCCTGAGATAACTTATCGTATATTTGCTTCCTATTCCCCTGCAATTCCAACTTAGTATTCTCATTTAAAAAAAAAAATCATGGGTGTACTCCTTAGAGCTAAAGTACTCAGATGTAATGGAATCCTTGAACCTCATACTGTGGAAATCCCAGTCCAACCAAACCGTTAATGTCATTAAACCTTTTTGCATGTCTTTATTCAAAGACCATAATGTTAATATCATCATCTTACGCTTTACGATTTTTTCTTGCTGATTCCAGTCCCGATAAAATGTATCTCCCATAATCTGGCCAGTATACTTCTGTAACAAGCCTGGCCCATTGTTGTCCAGTCTTTTGTGTCGAGGTTAGTAAAGGCCATGGTCTATTAATAAAAAACTTCTTTATTACCTGACAAGTCATTGTAACTTTAATCCAAATGTGTTCCATTTTTCAGTCCCATGTAAACCAAAAACGAATATAAAAGGCCGTCATAAGAGACTCTGGAGACTCCATTCCTAATTAGACTTTGAAGAAGTACTATAAGTGTTTTTGTGTCACTCCTTAGACATGGCAATAAACAATAGATTCCTTTGTTCCATTTATCCAATCCACATATTTGTAAACCCAACACCATTGTCGATGACAAGAACAAATACCAAGTAACAAAGTCCAAAATATTCCTCATGATTACAATCCATAGTCCATGAACCACCATCATAATGACCCTTATCTGATCTTGTCTCCAATGATCGAACTGTGTATGTGTTTGGGTTGAAGAGACTAAATACACACTTGCACCTACATTATACATCATAACACAGAACCTCCATAACCAAAAAACACCACTGCTCCAAATAAATAAAAACAATAAGGAATTACATGAGCACACCTCGGTACTGGACAAACATGACTCAATATCAACAAAACTATGAAACTCCCAAACCAATAACCATAAAACATCAATTTATTCCGAATTTTGCTAATATAAAAGGGACTTGCCCTCAGCAAATACAAATCATAACACCAAGAAAGACTAACATAAAAACTAACACACTGGTCTGAGAGCTTATTAAAAAACGAAAAGAAAAACGAAATTTAAAGAAACCATAGACAACTAAGATCTCTTAAGACATCTTCTGAAGAGACACACTTCATTAAAAAAAGTTCATAGTCTTTGACCTGATTTTGGGTTTTAAAGGACCATTTTTCTTCTGCCTGCTTCATTCATCCTCCTTGACGGATCCCTGATTTTGCTGCTGGTCGTTTCCATGGAGAAATAAGGGTCGAACCAGTCTCTTCTTGGTTGTTCCCACTGCATCTGCCACAAAGAGTTTCTTACGCGCTCCCATCTTTTTTTTCAGCCTCCCCCGTAACCAGACCCTTGTCTTCTACTGTCGGTAATGGATTATTCTCTACCAAATTCTCACTCAGCCCTTCCTGCTCCATATCATGAACCTCTTCCTCACCATCAGTGAGGTTCTAAAAGTCATCAACATTATCCTGACCTACATTCTCAACAGCAGTAACCAAGGTCGCATCCAATTCAATACTATCATCCTCTAGATTATTGTTCCCTTCCTCTAACATCTCACTAACCAGATCCAAACAATTTTCTATTTCTAGCAGTTCCAAATTTACGTTTGAGGGGTCATGGGGCAGTAAATGATCTTGTGGCCCTTAAGAGTGAATAGCCTGAAGCACACCTTGAGTCTCTTGATGCGCCTGATCAAGTTTCCATTGCTTGTGTAGATACCATTTTGGTCTGAGGTTTTTCTATCTGATGATAACCGGTTATGAAGACCAAACCCAAACTCGGCTTAGCAGTTAATTAGTCGAAATGTGTGCAGAGATGGTCATTTAGCAATGGTCAATGCTATGTTTCTTTCTGGTATTGTGTCAGGTGTGAGGCAGAGGCAGAGGAGGAGAAGAAGGAAGGAACAAAGAACATGAGGAAGAGAGTGTTGACATGAAGAAATCATGGATCCCTAAAAACATGGTTCCCAAAATTATGGACCTTGTTTATGGGAGCTCATGAATTCATGGATCCTTAAAACATGGTTCCCAAAATCATGGACCTTGTTTATGGGAGTTCATGAATTCATGGACCTTGTTTATGGAAGATGTCTTTTGTATTCTCTATATATTACAATGTATTTGCAAAGAAATGAATCAAGGAAATAAGTTTCTCTCCTTCTTATTCTTATTTGTTCTTGAGTGTTCTTGAGTGTTCTTGAGTGTTCATACTCTTTCTCTTCATAAATCATCAATTCTAACATGGTATCAGAGCTTTAAGCTCCTACTTCATTCCGCAAACCTTTTCTATATTTCTCTTTTCATTCAGCAAAGCTTTTATGTTATTCTCATTCCGCAAATCATAAAAATGGAGAAGAAAAACATAATTTCCGTGACCCTTGAGGGTCCTAATTATCTATCATGGTCAAGAGTGGCCAGAATCACCTTGGGATGTCATGGACTTTGGGACAGCCATATCATGAAGGCTGGAACTTCAAAGAGGATGGCTGAAGAAGATAGATACGTGAACAACCACAACCAATGGATTCAAGAAGACCAGCAAGCTCTGGCTCTCATCTGTAACTCCTTGTCAAAACCAATCATGAAGATCAATTCTCACATCAAAACCGCCAAGAGACTTTGGGAGAGTCTTCAAACCGCTTATGGGTGTTTATGGGAGAGTCTCCAAACCATCTATGAGAAAGACCGGTTCCTCAGCTTTCTCCTACACCTAGACTCATCATTCAACACACTGATACATAATTTCTTTACTGGAAGAAAGATTCCATGCCTAGATGATGGTGATCCTCTCAAAAGCCAGCCGGATAAATGTAAACCCAAGGAGCAGCAAGCAATTCAAGGGAGAACCATGTATTCTGCTCACATGAGTGATTCAACTGAAGACATGTGGAGAAATCAAGCTGGTACGACCTCATCTGATGGTTTTGTGACCAGAAAAGACGCCAATTCCTTTATCTGGAGCACTGTCTTGGCTCTCATTGCTTCCAAGAAGGCTGGTACACATTCTCTTGACTCTAAACCTATCATAATAGATTCAGGAGCAAGCCATCACATGATTTGTGATAGGAACTTGATTAGTAATATCCAGCCTGCCGTAGGGAATGTAGTCATAGCAAATGGTGATAAGGTGAAAATAGAAGGGATAGGGAACCTTAGAGTGTTTGATAAGGAATCTACTGCCTTGTATATACCTGGATTTTCATCTAACTTGTTATCAGTAAGAAGGGCTACGGTTGATTTGGGCTGCCAAGTTGTGTTCAGACCAGATGAAGTTGAGTTTCAAGACCTGAAGACAGGAAAGATCATTGGAAAAGGGCACAGCCATCAGCAGATGTATCATCTTGAGAGGAATATGGTGCCGGAATCATCTATGCCTCATTGCCTGGCTAGCACCGTTAATGGCGCTGAGAACACAATATGGCATGCCAGATTGGGACATCCCCATACAAGAGCTCTAAACCTGATATTCCCGGGAGTGGTGTCTAAGAATGAAGAATGTGAAGCCTGCATATTGGGGAAGCATTGTAGGACAGTCTTTCCACGGTCTGGCACCACCTATGAGAGATGCTTTGACTTGGTTCACTCTGATGTATGGACGGCTCCATGTGTGTCAAGGGAGAATCACAAATACTTTGTCACCTTCATTGATGAAAAATCCAAATACACCTGGTTGACACTGATTCAGTCCAAGGATAGGGTGCTAGACGCCTTCAAGAATTTCCAAGCTCATGTCTCCAACCACTTCAATGCCAAGCTGAAGATCCTCAGATCAGACAATGGTGGAGAATACACAAGTCATGCATTCAAACAGTACCTGGCTCAACATGGAATTATTCATCAAACAAGCTGTCCATATACTCCTCAACAAAACGGAGTTGCTGAAAGGAAGAACAGACACCTGATGGAGGTAGCCAGATCAATGATGTTCCACACCAACGTTCCAAAAAGATTCTGGAGTGATGCGGTGGTGGCTGCTACTTATCTGATCAATAGGACTCCAACTCAAGTCCTCAAAGATCTATCACCGTTTGAAGTCCTTAACCAGACCAAGCCGGCTTTGGACCACTTACGGGTGTTTGGATGTCTCTGCTTTGTGCTGATACCAGGGGAGCAGAGAAACAAACTGGATGCCAGGAGCACAAAAGCGATGTTCATTGGCTACTCTCCAACACAAAAGGGGTATAAGTGCTATGATCCAGTAGCCGGAAAAGTTTTAATATCAAGGGATGTGAAGTTTGTGGAAACAAAGGGATATTATGAGGAGAAGAATTGGGATGATCTGAGGGACTTACCACAATTAGAAAGAGCCACAAACCTCAGAATCATTTTGGAGAACTTCGGCATTGACATGTCTCCAGCAACTCAAGAAACAAGAAGGAATATCCCTGAAGCTACTGCACCTGTTCCAGAAGCTGTAGTTGAAGAAGATGTGATTAATGAAAATGAAGAAATTGCCCATCCTGACCCTGAAGGGGGGAATCAACAAGAAGCTCATGATCAGGATGAGACCAAATCAGAATCAGTTCCTGAGACTCAAGATCAAGTTCCAGAAGAAACAAATGAGGCAGCACCTGATCAGATACAGCCCTTACGAAGGAGCACAAGAATCAGGAAACCTAAAGTCTACTTCAATGCTAAAGCTGTGGCACATCCAGTGAGTGCAGTATGCTCGCTTGCTCAATATCCAGAAGAACATCAAGTCTTCATTGGAGAATTGGATCAAGAGTACATCCCAAACACCTATGAAGAGGCAATGCAAGACAAAGAATGGAGAGAGTCTGTTGAAGAAGAGATCAATGCCATGATCAAGAACAACACCTGGTATGAGACTGAGCTTCCAAGAGGAAAGAAAGCCGTGACCAGCAGACTCTTGCATACCATCAAGTATCTTGCAAATGGAAAGCCAGAAAGGAAGAAAACCAGACTGGTAGCAAGAGGATACACACAAGTGTATGGAGAAGATTATCTAGACACGTTTGCACCAGTGGCGAAGCTTCATACAATCCGGATACTCATCTCATTGGCAGTGAACCTAGAGTGGGATCTTTGGCAAATGGATGTAAAGAATGCTTTTCTACAAGGTGAACTAGAAGATGAAGTGTACATGAGACCACCTCCGGGAATGGAAGAGATGGTAAAGCCAGGAAATGTCCTCAGACTCAGAAAGGCGATCTATGGCTTGAAGCAATCACCAAGAGCTTGGTACCACAAACTAAGCACTACATTGAATGGAAGAGGATTTGTGAAGTCTCAAGCGGATCACACACTCTTCACTCTCACCAGCAAGTCCGGGATTATTGTGATCCTAGTCTATGTGGACGACATCATCATTACTGGTAGTGACAAGGAGGGGATCAGTGCCACCAAGACATTCCTCAAGACCGCATTTGACATCAAGGATCTAGGTGAACTGAAGTACTTCCTCGGGATTGAGATGTGCAGATCAAAGGAGGGGTTGTTCATGTCCCAAAGAAAATATACTTTGGATATTCTAAAGGAGGCAGGAGATCTTGGAAGAAGACAAGCCAAGACACCACTTGAAGAGGGTTACAAGACACTGCGAGAGGGGGAGTATGAAGATACTCCATTTGAAGATGTCAAGCAATATAGGAGAATTGTTGGGAAGCTGATCTATCTAACCATTACCCGGCCAGATGTTTGTTTTGCAGTAAATCAGGTTAGCCAGCACATACAAGATCCCAAGGTTCATCACTGGAACATGGTGGAGAGAATTCTAAGATACTTAAGGGAGGCTCCGGGTCAAGGCGTATGGATGGCTTGCAACAGAAACACTGAGGTTGTTGGATACTGTGATGCAGATTGGGCTGGAGACAGAACAGACAGAAGATCAACTACCGGCTATTGCACATTCATTGGAGGAAATTTGGTTACATGGAAAAGTAAGAAGCAGAAGGTTGTGTCTTGCTCAAGTGCAGAAGCAGAGTACAGATCAATGAGGAAATTAACCAGTGAACTCATCTGGATAAAGAGTCTTCTAGGCGACTTGGGGATTGAGATCACCAACCCCATGACCATGCATTGTGACAACCAAGCCGCAATACACATTGCGTCCAATTCAGTCTTCCATGAGAGGACAAAACACATAGAAGTAGACTGCCACAAGGTAAGACAAGCAGTAGAGCAGCAAGTGATCCTCCCATGCTACACAAGGAGTGAAGATCAACTGGCGGACATCTTCACCAAGGCGGCCAGCAGCAAAGTTTGTGAGTCCATTCTTCCAAGACTAGGACTCATAAACCTTCCATGTCAGTGATCCCCTCACCATGGAGTGTTCTACTCTTTTTCCTTTGCTTGGTTTTTATCCCAAGTGGTTTTTCCAAGTAAAGGTTTTAATGAGGGAATACTTCATGGCTTTCCAAGCTTGACTTGTTCCATATGGTCAAGCTTGAGGGGGAGTGTTGACATGAAGAAATCATGGATCCCTAAAAACATGGTTCCCAAAATTATGGACCTTGTTTATGGGAGCTCATGAATTCATGGATCCTTAAAACATGGTTCCCAAAATCATGGACCTTGTTTATGGGAGTTCATGAATTCATGGACCTTGTTTATGGAAGATGTCTTTTGTATTCTCTATATATTACAATGTATTTGCAAAGAAATGAATCAAGGAAATAAGTTTCTCTCCTTCTTATTCTTATTTGTTCTTGAGTGTTCTTGAGTGTTCTTGAGTGTTCATACTCTTTCTCTTCATAAATCATCAATTCTAACAGAGAGTCAAGTTTAACTTGAACGTGCAAACCTTTCAACCAACACTACCATCAAGATATGAGTATTATTGCAGATATGTGTCAACTCTCTCTATCTCTCTTTTGAACAGATTTTGTTAGTTTTAGGGTTGGAGGAGGCAAGGCGAGGTCTCCCTTTTATTTCTTCTAGTTGCAGGTAAAACAAAGCTTAATCGATTCTCTGTCTCTCATTCTCTCTGTGTTTTGATTTTTTTGGTTCTTGTTACTGGAAGCTTGTTTGTGAGGTGCTTTCTTTTCTGTTTGAATTCAAGGATAGAAGAATGTGACTAGGTTTCTGCTAGCTTCTCAGACGTAAGGTGGCTGCTCAGTATCATTTTAGTGGTTGCTATCATCAGAGATATATATCTGCTTCTTCTGTTTTGTGTGTAATATGGCCTTGATTTATAGGTAATATAAGACAAAACAGTATGTTCAGTCTCGGAATCTGATGCTGCAGCAACCTGACGCACAGCAGTACGTTCAGAGAGGTTACCCACAAAACCCTCAGCAGATCCAAAAACAGCAGCAGCAATGGTGTACATAAACACACTCAGCTTCCCGGTTAAGCGGAAGACACAAAACAGTGGAATACCATATGATGATGATAGTGTTTATGTTAGGGATGATTGTTAAGGGTTATTAGTGGTAGATTGATAGTATGTTTGATAGGTTTTGATAATTTATGTAAATAAGAAAAAGTTTATGGTTTTGTAAAAATTTAAATATGTTTTAGTTTTTATAATATGATTAATTGATTTTATTGCAAATACTCCAAATATATTTTACATTTTAAAAAAGAAAATCAATTCGTAATTATTTTAATAATTTCCGGATGATTAAAAACAAATTAACACAACTAAACATTTTCTATCTTTGTAAAATAAACTGATATAGGTTAAATCAAATTAATGAGTTTTAATAACATTTGTATCACGTTATTAAATATTAGCAATTGCATATAAATAATCGCTATCAATGTTTATTTATAGCATCTGAAAGATCCGCTATCAAAAGTGTCCGACCTATGATAACGGGCGATATCAGTGCGTTTAAGGAAACCCTATTATATCAAACTCATAGCATTTAACAGCCGCTATTAATACTCACATTTCTTGTAGCGTCTCCTTCCTCGTGACTTGCCTCATGCTCCACTTGTTCCTCACGCTTAGGACTCATTTATCTTCTTGTGATGCTGACATATCTATTGCGCCCCTCATGGTAATGGCTCCTCGATGGTTCCATTCAATTATCTCTGAAACATGATCTTCCTTCCTCTCCCGCATAAACTCTCTTGCTAGCCTAATAGTGTTTTGTCTCCTTTTCCTGAACTTTTATCCACTTCGTTCCTGGATTCTCCACTGCCTTCCCTTTATCCTCTTCATAATAACCTCTTTGTTCTTTATCCAAAGCATTATGCTTCCCCTCACCATTTATTACCACCACTTTGTAGCTTCTAGCACATCCTTCCTGTTTAGCCAGTGGTAGCTCTCGCAAGTCCTTCTTTGTTGGGCTCTTGTTTAAAGAGCATAGTTCTTGATTATGGCATAAACTAAAGCATAATTTTCAATAGCCAAAAAGCTTCTCATACCTCAATGAGATCAGTGCTTCCTCCCCATCGTGGAACTCTCCACCTTTAAAATCGACTGTGGTTTCAAAAACCAATTCCTTGAAACCATCAATCAGCACCTTGACTTTGCCATAATCCAGATCTACCTCAATGGTTTCCCCAATAGCGTCACCAATACTTTGGAAGGTATGGGCTGCCCAAACTCGAGAGGGACTCCCAAGACTCTCACCCAAAAAATGATATCTGAGGGATAGTTTTTCATCTTCTTTGGTTGCCACCTCACCAATGAAAGCATCCAATAATCGAAGTGAAACAGTTGCATAGAGAGCATTGTTTCAATGTCTTCATCCTTGTCAAAGTCGAACGGAAATTTTCCATGCCCTGGCCCGCACCAGCAACGCGATCCTCCACCTTCCAAATCTTTGGTAACATGACAATAAGAGATTTCACATCTTGCTCCTCGGGATTCATGCACCTTCCAATCAAAGTTCGAGAGTACCCTTTGATAAGATCCGTGTTATCAAAGTGGGGAACTGAAATCTTCAATATTTTGTGCCTTCCCTCACCGCTCATCATTTCCCGAATTGGCTATGATGTTACTCTGAGCCATTAAAACCAGAGACCAAACAGAATCGTAACAGTTGATGCTTAAGTTTGCTTTGTAAAGTGCAAAAGTGATGTTGAAGTCGTTGCAATTAGCCTCCTTTTTATATTGATCTCCTTGATCCCATTCCCCACGCCAAGCATTGACTCCAGCAAAATCTCATATCTTCTTATCAATCCTTGTGATTGCAAAGACAATCTCAATATGCCAAGCAAGATATTCGCAAAACCATATCAGATCGAATCCCCTAATTCTTTATCCCATAAACGAAAAGAAAGAGCTGAAATCACGATTTGCCAAAATCCATTATTCCCAAAACCTGACTCAAGTTGCACAGACCCAAAATCTTACCTTTGCCATCCACCTATATACCCATTAAAACCTGCAGATCCATGAGAATATAGGAACCGATACTGAAATCCCAAGGCTATCAAACCAATATTTACCAATACAATTTAAATCTCCACGAAGATCCACATAATCTCTACTTGAGAAAAATCCTTCCTAGATCTTCCCAAATCTGACCCAGGATTATGTTCCGACCAAATCCGCCTGATCTGATTCCATTTTTTTCCTTCCCATCGCATCGTCCCCGTCGAAACCCAAGAAGGTCGCATTCGCCGTCGCCATCGAGAGAGAGAAGTCAAATGATAACTCATATTTTACTTTTATAAATTTGTATAATTATATTTTAAATAAATAATATGTAATTTAAATATATTTACATCAATAAAAATATTATATTTGATTGGTAATAAAATTTTATTTAAATATATAAATATAACAATATTTTTTTCATAAATCATACGTTAAATTAAAAAATAATAATAAATCAAAATATTTATCACAAAAAAGCTAAATAATAGCTTTAAATAAGTAAAACAAATATTTCAATATCACATAGAAATGATAATCAAAATTATAAACAAAGAAAAACCAAATCATTAAGTAAAATATTCAATACGGTAAACGACCTCTACCATATTCATTTGTGATTTTCTTACGTAAAGCTTCCATCAATCTATCACCTGTCGGCTCATATACAACATCAGCTTCTTCTCCTTCTTCTTCATCACCATCATTATCAGCTTCTTCTCCTTCTTTTTCTCCTTCTCCATCATCATCATCACATGTGTGTGCTGAAACTTAGCGGTTAAAGTGGCAACCAAGGTCTTTTGCCTCTTTGTTCAGTGACTTTACTACACTGACTCCAGCTAAATTAGCCATGAATGCAAATATTCTTAATCCCAAGAGTAGTTTCCAGCTCTCTGATGCAGTAAGTAATGAATCTCTTGTGTTATATAGACAAAGTATTTATATGGAAAAAGTTTTGTCTTGTTTGAGACGTTTTGTCTGATATTCTAACTCTGATATTCTTGGAGCGTATTGATTAAGTTTTGGTTGTTGTAAAAACAAAATCACAGATTCCAAGATTTGATTTAAGAGCAGTGTTAACTAATCTACCAAAAGGTAAGATCAGTTTCTTGACATGTTCTATTTTCATGAAGCAAATCTTCTTATGCACACAAGAAACATATTTCAAACTCAGATATTAATGTTTGGTTGGTGTATCAGAATATATTAGTACATACATTAACAATGCCACAAATGGTCAATGGAGTCTACAAACAGGAATGCTAGATTACTGAACCAAAAACCTTTGTGTTCATCAACTCTAAAAAAAATGTTCATCAATAGTATGTAATATGCACAAACCAAACGCAGGGATAGACGAAACCCGTTTGATCTTTCAGATCAATCATTCTTAAAAGTTATGTTTGGCCTATTGTCACTCCAACCACAACGTTGCTCACCTACAATATATGTATATGTTGTTGGGATCGTGATGGCCCATGTCCAACTCTATATTATCTGATTAGTACAATATTGTCCACTTTGGGCTTACTAGGCAAGCCCGCATGGATTTACTTTTGGTTTCCTTTCCAAAAGGCCTCGTACTATTAGAGTTGAACTTCTCTTTATATATTAAATATTTCTTGTCTAAACTTCCAATGTGGGATTTTGTTTGATATCTCACATTCTCCCCCTCAAACTAAGGACCACACTTATCTCGTGTGTTATAGCCTTCCGCGAAACTCCTTTATCGCAAAGTTTTTACTTTTGAGAATGTTCTTCCCACACTTCCAAGATCTTTTGACTAGTTTCTGCCGAACTTCCATTCCTTACTTTCTTACTTGAAGGGTATTTTGGTCTTCTTGCAGATCTTCGTCAAACCGCTCTGATACCAATTGTTGGGATCTTGATGGCCCATGTCCAACTCTATATTATCCGATTAGTACGATATTGTCCACTTTGGGTTTACTAGGCAAGCCCGCATGGATTTACTTTTGGTTTCCTTTCCAAAATGCCTCGTACTATTAAAGTTGGACTTCTCTTTATATATTAGACACTTCTTGTCTAAACTTCCAATGTGGGACTTTTTTTGATATGTCACATATGTGTTTCAGTCACTTTGTCAAAACCTTCTTCTAATGTGTAACTAAGAAGAAGAAAGATACATGATAAGATAGTTATACTAACCAACTTTCCACTTTCATTAACGGATATTGGGTTCTCTACGACAACGGTTTGTGTCTGAGACGGTGGTGTTGACTGCTGGAGAATGGAAAAAGGATAAATGAGCAAAGTAAATACCCAGTTCCATAAGAATCTTAAGAGTTATTAGTTAGTTATTACAAAATCATAGATTTAACCAAAACAGGATCAGAAGCTGAACTCCCAATAGAAAGATCTTTTGTACTTAACCATGGAGAAAAGAAGGAATACTCAAGTTAAAGTTAGTAACAAATTGGCAAATAGAGCATTTAAAGTTATCTAGACGCGCGTGAAGAACAAACAGAAACAAACGAATGAATACACTTACAAGTTAAAAGTATATAAATATATTTCTAAAGGACAAATACATTTCACAATTAAGCAAGTAAAAGAAGTGAGCAAGCTAGTAAAGTAAATTAAAAGGAACAAAAGAACATGATAAAAAAGCACGCAAGCGAACAACATATCAAGCAAACAAGCATATAAGAACACGAACCAGAGCATCAGACTAGATAAAAGAATGGTAAAGCAAGGAAGACCATACATGAACCAAAGTCAATCAAACAGACTCTTAAAAGCCATGAACCAAACTCAATCAACAGACCATGAGAAGCATCAACAAAAACAAGCCATAAACATTAACAGAAACATTAAGAGATCAAACAAGCAAACCCATCAAAAATCGAACCTTTAAACATCACAAAATCACAAATCAGAGAAACCAACAAACATCTGAATCGCAGATACAACCTATTCTTAAAGACACATCAGAATAAAAAACCAGTCAATGATCTTAAAGAGTTTATCAGTTCCGGAAAAACAATAGAATCAAAGAAACCCATGAAACATCATACGTCAAGTAGGGATGGGCACAAATGCTTGATACTCGGCTTGTACTCGCTACTTGACTTGGTTCGGTTTGAAAAAACAAGTACTTGTTACAATCAAGTCGAGTAACAAGTAAACATATTTTATTACTCGCAAGTACAAGTCAAGTATCAAGTTCATTTTTATTTTTAACTACTTGGCTCGTTACTTGGTTTGTTACTTGTTATCCTTTACTTGTTCGGTTATTTGTTATATACTATTTGGTTTGTTAAATATGTAGTATCTATTTCATTAGTTAATTAAAATTTATACAATCTATGATTTGCCACAATTACTCGTTACGTGATTCATATTTTTTATTTGATTAGTACATAATTTTTAAAGTCAAATATTTACTCTTAACAAGTCGTGTATCAATTAGTCTAATTAAATTTATACAAATATAAAATAATAAAATAAAATAAATTATTTGGCGATTACTCATTTTTGTTACGAACAAAGATTCATTTTCTTAAATCATAGTAAAATAGCTTGTTTATATTTCAATTTTTATAAATAAATCAAACATAAGTGATATATTTATATAGTATCTTAGAACTTTTTTTCCTTTTTAATATATTCATATTCACGAATAACTAAAATACATGAAAAATAATGATATATTATTATATACAATACCTTTATTTAGTTTTAAATTTTAATTAATTATCAAATAATTTACCAATAATTATTAAGTATTTATAAATAATTTACAAGTAACAAGTAATAAAACAAGGCAAGTATCTTGCAAGTCGGCCAATTTTTCGCAAGTACTTGAAACTGCAAGTACTTGTTTTTAACAAACTAAGTACAAGTCCAAAATTTGAATACTCGTACAAACCAAGCCGAGTACTAAGTATAACAAAAATACTGAGTACTCGGCTTGTGCCCAGCCCTAAGTCGTCAAGACTCGAGAGAGTGAGCTTGAGAGGGTAGAGACTCAAGAGAGTGAGAGCATGAGAGGGTCGAGACTCGAGAGAGTGACAGCCTAAGAGGGTCGAGACGAGAGAGTGAGAGCCTCAGAGGGTCTAGACCAGAGAGCTATTGATACACCCTAAATTGAAGGATCATTCTAAGGTTGGTGAATTGGATAAGGCTTGCACCGAATGGGCTGGAAAGCACAAACGATCAAGGGACGTGGATCGAATGGTCGCACAAGGACTGCGGAAGACCCTTGATATTTCAACTCCTATGCCCGAAGATATGACCTACTCGGACGACTTAGAAGCTATGATGTTCGATTAGGAACAAAGGATTCAACAAACTTAAAAAAAGTTTTTATTTAACAATTTTGAATAAATAAAACAATACAATAGCAAGTCTTTATATAATAGGGAATGACTTAGACTAAAGATCTAAACTTATTCTAGGAAATACAAACTATATAAATATGTTGGACGTGACCAAATACTTGACCGAATTTTAAAAATTGTGGACAGAAAACTCTTCGGTAGGTTGTGTCATTTCACCTGGTCCACGGTCTCCGAATTGCCGTCAGATTGATATATTATACGACCATGGTTTGTATATTCTTGTTGGGCCTTTCTTGAACAATTTCAAACATTGATTTCTTAACGGGTACAAGGCCTCCATTTTTGTATCAAGCCTATTAGCTTGTCTCGGTCTAGAACTTCATGGATCAAACCGATAAGGCCCATAAACAGCCAATTAAGCCAATCTATGATCAGTTGCCTATCTTGTTTATACCTGATTTTCATACCTTGTTCCATGATGCTAGTCAGGTTCGCATCAGCTATATATAGCTTCCACAAGTCGAGACTCGAGAGTGAGAGCTTGAGAGGATAACCCGAGTGTCTGAGACGAGAGAGATCGAAGGCTGCATCGATGGAGAAGAGGATGCGTTTAATTTAGGAATTAGGGTTAGGTTTTTTCATAAATAATGAAATATTTTAAGGGTAAATGTGTAAATTGTGTTTCTGAACGCAGAATTTTAGTCATAAACGCCGATAAAATCAGTATCCAAATTTTACTGCCGCGAAACGCAGTGTTCTGCTGCAACGTTTAGATGTTGGGCCAGCGTCAATCAAACGAACAAGCTTTTATGTAAATAATAGTAGCAGCCGCAGGTAGCTGTGTCTGCTAAACAAACATCACTAATATTAAAGAATAGACAAAAACTAGACAGAAAGAGTCTGGAGCACATGGTTAGGGAGTGAAAGTGACAACTCCTTACATTTGAATTTCTTAAGCCAACATGTGTCTCTTCTTGGTAGCTTTCTCCAACGTTCTCCTTGACTCCAAACATTCACAAGAGTTGTTTAAGACATGTCCTACACTCTTTGTTCACCCGTAAACCTTACTTGCCTTGCATTTTATTTCTCGTAGAGACTTAACCAAACCGTACTGTTAGATATTCTAGTGCGGAAGTGTGTTAAACCGAAAACATACCTTAGCCCGGTTTAGCGATGAACACTACTTGATACAATCGGACAAGAGTCGGGGATGAAATCACAAATGGAAATCAACCACTTGTCACAGTTCAAGTGCCCTTCTAATTGATTCTTTGAAGCTTTTTCTTTCTAAAACGTTTTACTCTCTCTCTCTATATATTTATCTTCTTATCACTTGGGTTAATCCTATTCTCTTTGCAATGTATCTTATTTATAGACAACCAAAAGACACTATGTGAAGAGTCACATATGTTCAAGGAAAAGATACATATGTTCACTAATGAAGAGACACCAACAAAGAGACACATCTTTTAAATGAAGAGTTGCATAGGTTCATTTATGGAGTTTAATCAATAACCATTTGTTAACTAAACCAGATTGGTATGCTGCCTAATCATGGACGCAAACGAACCATAAACCAATATCTCCCACTCGCACATGATGGGGAGCATATCAACTACTAGAGAAGTCTTAGAGATTAAGCACGAGAATCCTAACTCAGAAATCGTATGGCAAATGAACCGTGCGACCCTTGCGGGTAAACCTACACTTGGAAGCTAAATTATGCACCTGTCAAGGATACATACAAGCTACAACCCTAAAAAAAGCACATTGTTTTTTCAGCATATCTCGTTGTTCCCCAAACTCATTTGTCTTTTATATCGGTCTAACATACATGATCCCTAAAGCATATGTTAGACTTCTCCTACATCATGTGTTCACTATATCCAAACTCCAACTGAGTGATATAGTGGCTGGCCAGCAAACACATATGTCAATATAAAAACTAATAGTTTTTCCTTTCAATCTCATGTTCATCTCTTCCGAACTAACTACTTTCCTAGCATGTTCCATAAGGCTAATTATTCCATCACCGTCGAAAAACATATTGAATTAGCAAACATTAATTATTTCCTTCAAGAACATAGCTGAAGGTTCAAGAGTAACATTTGCAACCATAAATTGGTTGATAGGAACTCACATGCGAGGGATAGGGATTACAATAAAATAATCGCTCGCTTCCTATATCGTCGTAACTAGCACATGTGGTATGACACACATGTCATAGTGGTTAACTCTTCTCTTAAGAGCATGTGTCAATTATATAATCAAATACCACTATGTGGATCAAGCTACTATCAGCTCACTCTCTAGCGCCTGATTCTGTACTTATCCAGCTCTTCCAAGTATTCATGATTCTGGGACAATCATAATCGATACCAAAAACATATCTCATCTTAACCTCTTGTTAAGGCGACAATGATAAGTCTTACAGGGCAAGCTTCCACTAGCGCCCAACTAATCAAGTCTTATCTCAGCATTTCATTAAGAAATCTGAGGCGATTGTTCATGTGAGTGAACCAATCTCCTACTTGGTGACACCTCTTAATATTTATGTGTAAGTAAACAAAGCAAGTGCTAAAACTCCATACTAGTACATACCTCTAATTCTACGCATATCTGACACTCATATATATGAGCAAGAATACATCATTAAGAATGAATTTAATTTAAACGAACAACTACCATTCTATGCGTAAGTATGTACTAGAGCACCACATTTTTCTTTCTGATAATCTCTCTCATTAACTAAAATTCGATTTCAGTTTGCTATATCCCCTCATAATACATAGGATTCTTCACATAAGAAATACAAGTTTGACTATCACAATTAGTCATAGGGCACAAATCCCTTTCGTGACTTGTACGATACGTAAGAACCTCATCAATCATACAATTTCATAAATTGATGCTGAATATGCAATAGACTGAGCCTTCATCCTAATGAAGTTCTACAATGTCACTTTTTGCTATCTTTTTGTAATCACACCATTTCTCAGCAAGAAGACATATTCTTAAGTTGATTTACTCTTATCCAGATCGCTATCCTAATCAGCATTTGTATATCACGTTAATCGTAAATCATTTTTTGATAGCACAAGGAATAGCCTATTGTCTCACTTAGGTATATGAGGATCTTTTTCACAACCATCCAATATTTATTTATGGCATGTGACTTGTAACACCTTACCAAGTCAACATAAAAGTATTAGACTAAATGCACAACATAACATACATTAAACTGCATATATCACTAGAGTATGAGATTCTTTCATCTCACTTTTCTCATCTTCAGTATGAAGGTACATCTTAAGGCTTCGGGCTTCACATTTTGTGACTATAGTTTCAATGGGATTACTATGAAATATCTTATACATTTCAAAGATTATACAAATGTATGACTCTCTGACAGAGTTAGTAATTTCTTTGACCGGTCTCAGTGTATCTTAACACCAAGAACATAATTAATATATCCCATGTAGTTAATCTTCAAATGAGATGATAATCACTTCTTAATGGTAATCAGAAACTTTATGTCATTTTCAGCTAACAAGATGTCGTCGACATATATAGATAAAATTACAAGAGATTGTCTAGTGCTCTTAACATAGACGCGGTGGTTTTCACTAATCATAGTAAATTTATAAGATGTTATAAGTTATGAAAACGAATGTACCACTGCCCAGAAGATTTCTTAAATTTTATATGGAACAACAAAGATTGCAAATTTTGCGCTACTGGCCTTTTCAACAAAACCAATATCGTTTTCCATGTAAATTTCTTCTTCTATTCTTTTCTCTTATAACTTATACCCTCTTGTTAGGTTTACCCTTTTCTACCAAGCGAGCCTTATACTTATCTATAGATCTATCCGCCTTTCTTTTGATCTTAAAAAAACTCATTTATTTCCAATCACAGCGGACGATCAACCAAGTCCCAGACTTGACTTACCTTCATAAATTCTAGTTCTTGTCCAATTGCACTACTCCATTCAGTTGTGTTGGGCAAGAGAAAGACTATTAACCAATATTTCTCTCCCACTAAGTTGTGATAGTTTGCAAGAACTTTCATCAACTTTCACATATTGGTTAATAAAAAAAACACTAGTTGGCTCAACCTTCTCTTCAAGATGGATATCTCTTGCCTTCAATCTCTTCCTTTTAGAAAAATAAAAATTTCAGTAATATCACATCTCGTAATCCGATTTCTATTATACTTCCATCTAATTGTTCGATGAGCACATTAAATGTTCAAAATATCTAATGAATATACATTTCTTTCCTGTATAACTCAATTTCTCATGAGAATGTGAAGTATCATGAACAATTGCTACAGATCCCAAAGGTCTCAAATGCATTATATCATGCTTTCTTTTCGTCCATAATTCATAAGGACTGGAAGTAATAGATTAAGAAGGCTCATGGTTAAGTGCATATGAGTAGTTAGTAATGCACCATCCCAATACAAACTTGGAAGGTCTACTTGTGCCATCATACACTTAACCAACTTAAGAAGTGAGGGGACATTCATTTTTCTAACAGTATTATTTTCATCATACAGTTTCTAAAATTGTTAAGATAGATACCCCCTCCTCGATCAGTTCTCAAACACTTGATCGTCCTCTCTAACTGATTTTAATCAAAGTGATATATCGTCTAGAGCACTCTAACTCCTCTAATTTGTGAGAAACTGAGTGCATACACCTGAATCGAGTGAATTATTCTATGAAAATAATAAAATATGAGGCCATATGCTTCACCCTCACATTCATCGGACCACAAATGTCTGAATGAAATCATTGCAATGGAAGTTCCGCTCTCATTGCTATTTCAAATGGCTTCCTTATTGTCTTTCCATCTAAACATGGCTCACATGTGTCAAAATCAATTCGGCTGAGTAAATCAAGAAAGTCCTCTCTAGCCAATTTATTTAACTAAACAACACCAATGTGACCAGTTCAAAAAATTTGACATATGGAAAACAACGCTCAACATTAATACCAGTAATGATGGTGGTACAATCATATACATTGAAACCATCACAAGCATAACTAGAACTAAAGAACACTGGTCTAAGTAAAAAGTATTTAAATATTTATATGTATATATAGCACACAAACTCAACCAAATCCTAAGTTAAGTAAAGCAAAGAAAAAAAATATATATATATATATACAAGTCACTATATTCTATAAAGAAATTCATGTTATTCATATGTAGCTGGAAAGTGTTGATACCCAGTATCACAACCTTAAAAACATTTCCCTCATATAAACATCTTGTATTTATTTTAAATACCCGTTGGTACTCCACAAATGCTTCTCAGTTTTTTTAAACATATGGTATGTTCTTCTTGAGTCTAAAATCCACAAATGATGAGATTCTCTGAGCATTTCACAACTAGAAATATAAGCATATGTGAAAGTAAAGGCTAAGGATGCTCTTCTCTTTGCCTCAGTGCATCCATGACCAAATGACCAAGTAAACTAATGTTCTAGCCTTTTCATTTTGGTCTTATCATTTTTGCCTTCATGCTTTACATGTTGACATATTTCGTTTGCCTCTTAGGATCAGTTTTATCGGAGCCTTATACCCCATGTTACCCCTCTTGTATTTCAAACTCAAGTTTGTATTAAAAAAATTGATTTTGTTAAAGAGCATAGCAGTTTTTAGGTGTTAATCCTCTAACTCAAGATGACATTATATATCCACAAATGTTACAACAATGATATTTGGGCGTCATCTAAACCTTCATATGGTTTCAACTTTTTTTATAGGTAACGAAAGAGAACTGTTAGATAATCTGACCAAATTTTTTTATCTAATCATATTAACAAGACTTATAATTACTAAAACAAATTTTGATTATTCTAAGATTAGTCACCAGCATGGCGCTAGATTTCTCTTTTAAGGTCTCCGGTGTGTTTTATTACAGTTTCATACTCTTCAAACTCACACATGAGATCATGATGCATCCAACTCAACAAAATGATGCAACAATGCTATTGTTTCTTCTCAAAAACAAATGTTTCATTTATCTTTCTCATGTTGAATTTAATAACTTGCACACGTTCTTCTATAAAATGAAAAATAGTCTCTTTCACCTTTTTTTCTAGAAGTTATATAAGACTTTTCGATATCAAATATCACAATTATCATTGTGCAGTTCCTTTTCTCAGTTGAACTCATCAATGATATTCTTAAAATCAAGCAACATACTTGCTTGAGAATCTAGAGACATCTATTTTTTGCATACTTCAACCACATAATTTAATCTTGCAAGGAACATAAATTAAATCATAGTAGTTTGATTTAAATACAAGATCGATAGTTCACTATGTTCCCAATCATCACCCATATTAAAATCTTATTACTATAAATTAATTTATTTCATGCAAAATTTAAGTTCTAAACACAATAGAACTTTCATTGTATTAAGTTCTAAACAATATAGAACTCTTACTATATTAAGTTCTAAACACAATAGAACTCTCACTAGATCAATGTATTAGACTAATATGAATTAACAAATAAAACATGTTTCTTAACAAATATCATTTAACTAAATTAATACTTAACTAATTTAATTTATCATATCATATTTTTTTGATGAAAACAAATCTAGATTCTTCGTCAACTTAACAAAACGAATCTAATTTATTTATTCTTACTTTAGCCATATATAACTTATTATATGACCAAAATTTACTTTTTCAACATCTCTCTAAACACGTGTCCAAATTATGCGTTCAATATATCAAATGAAAGATAATTTCAATAGCTACGCATGGACATAAACTTTATGCAATTCCGATATATAATCAGAGAGGTATGACCAAAACAAAAATGAAAATTTCTAACAAATCCGAACGCGACATGTGTCACGTTACTGTTCATCTTCTTCATTTCATTTTTGTTTTTCTGTAACACGGCCGAAACTTTCAACCCCTATCTCTCTCATAATACGCGATAATAATTTACGCATAATATATCAATAGAAAGATAATTTCAAGATTTACGCACTGATATAAAAACCGTGCGATTCCAATCTATACTTAGAGATATATGATCAAAAAAATATTTTCAGTTTACTAACTATTTCTCTAAATTTCATGCAATATATTCCTGTTCTAAATGAAATAATTTCCAGAAGAATTCATGACAATATGATGAACAAATATATAAAATTTCAATTAATTTTATTATATATTCATGGATTCACCATTTTTAATCATTTTAATCATTAACCATTTTTCTTAATTCATCATGAATAAACTCAAGTAACCCATATTACTTTTCATCATTGATTATTAAAAATGTTAATATGCCAGAACCGAATCCAAATGCTCTGATGCCAATGTTAGAAATTCTAACGTGGAAGTGTGTTAAACCGAAAACATACCTTAGCCCGGTTTAGCGAAGAACACTACTTGATACAATCGGACAAGAGTCGGGGATGAAATCACAAATGGAAATCAACCACTTGTCACAGTTCAAGTGCCCTTCTAATTGATTCTTTGAAGCTTTTTCTTTCTAAAACGTTTTACTCTCTCTCTCTATATATTTATCTTCTTATCACTTGGGTTAATCCTCTTCTCTTTGCAATGTATCTTATTTATAGACAACCAAAAGACACTATGTGAAGAGTCACATATGTTCAAGGAAAAGATACATATGTTCATTAATGAAGAGACACCAACAAAAAGACACATCTTTTAAATGAAGAATTGCATAGGTTCATTGATGGAGTTTAATCAATAACATTGATTAACTAAACCAGATTGGTATGCTGCCTAATCATAGGTGCAAACCAACCATAAACCAATACATACAATCTAATCCATCTTAATTCATTTTTCTACCTTGACTTCATCATTCTTTCTTGGGGGATTTGCCAAAAATAACTCAAAACTTGATTTTAAATGCAAAAGTGTATCCCAACTCAAATCATATGCAAAAGTAACTCAAAAGGCTAGTCAAATTACAAACATCCCCTCATAACTAAACAAAAAACAGTATTATAGTTTACTATTATAATCTTGCGAGTGAGAAGACTTTCAGGGAAGTCTTCTCAGAAAACTTCCCTGAAAGTCTTCTCATGGTGTACATCTTAAAAATAATTTATAAAATTTATAAAAAATATTTTGATTAGTAAAAAATTATAATATTGTAATTATAGATATTTATAAATGATGTAAATTTAGATTTGCCAAAATTGAATAGTTTTCAACATAGATGAGTGAATGTAAGTTAGTCATGACATTCTTTGGTTTAGAGTTTGGTAACTATGTTATAATATTGTGTGTGTTTTTAGGGTTAGATTGTGGTATCTTTATTTTTTAAAACTAAATTTGACATATATGTGTTTAGTTTTGTATATATTAAACACTTTATAAGTTTATTTTAAGTTTAATAAAGTTTTTGTATGTGATCTAGTAATATATTTGATTTTAGGGTTTTGGAACACTTACATTTTTGAAAATATAATTCACTAGAAGACTTACTCGAAGACTTAACTACCATTTCCCGCTTCAAATTTTAGAAGAATCTAGGTTTCCCGCATATTGTTAAGTCTTCCAATAAGTCTTCCATAAGTCTTCTAGTGGAAGTCTTAATTCTTCCAGTAAAAATCTTAAGTCTTCCATAAGATCTACTGTATTAGATCTTAAAAATAATTTAATAATTTCATAAAAAATATTTTGGTTGGAAAAAAATCTTAATCATCTAATTATAAACATTTTAAGTGATATAAATTTAGATTTTAAAGTTTATTTAAGTTTTATGAAGTGTTTGTTTCTCATTAGTTAATTATTTTGAGTTTAGGGTATAGGTGACTTAAGTCTTCCAATAAATAATGCACTGGAAGACTTAGGGTTTAGAAGACTTTCAAGTAAGTCTTCGAGGATGTATTCTATTAGAAGACTTACTTGAAAGTCTTCTGAAACGAAATTATTTTAATTTTATTGGAATTTTTGTCTTTTTATATATAAAAAAATTACACATTATTTGTTTTCCTCTCAAATGGCTGCAAGAAAATGTAGTTTTCTCTTTCTAAAACTTTCCAACCTCTCTCTAATCTCTTTGAACATAAGAAACCGAACTTTATATCAATTTCTCATTTTTTATCTCATGTTTCTCACCTATTTAATTTTTTTTGCAGGTTTTTCATCACATAATTCTCATCTTCCACTTCTTTAAAGGTAGATCTATAAATTATATTTTATCATTTGGTAACTTCTTATTGCTTAAAATTCTTAACTTTTGAAAACACTTTTTGTTGTTTTAAGTTCTTACCTTATTTTGAAGTTTTTCAATGTTTTGAAGTCAATTTAATGCTTTTGGATATGCAGGTTTTTCAGATCTGAGAAGACTTGGAAGACTTTCAAGTAAGTGTTTCATAAAAAAAAACTAAACTTTATATTAATTTCTCATTTTTATCTCATGTATTTCTCACTGATTTATTTTGTTTGGATATGCAGGTTTTTCAGATCTGAGACGAATTGGAAGACTTTCATGGAAGTATTCTCGGAAGACTTTCATGGAAGTATTCTCGGAAGACTTTCATGGAAGTATTCTCGGAAGACTTTCATGGAAGTATTCTCGGAAGACTTTCATGAAAGTCTTCTCAAAAGTCTTCTAACAAATAATGCACTAGAAGACTACTGCGGAAGTCTTTAGGACGAATAGTAAATTTAGGGTCTAGAAGACTTTCAAGTAAGTCTTATAGAAGATATTCTATTAGAAGACTTTCAAGTAAGTCTTTCATAAGAAAATTAAATTTTATATTAATTTATAATTTTCATCTCATATCCTTTCTCACTGATTTATTTTGTTTGGATATGCAGGTTTTTTCAGATCTGAGACGACTTAGAAGACTTTCATGGAAGTCTTCTCATAAGTCTTCCAATAAATAATGCACTAGAGTCTTCTCTCATGTTATGGAGTCCAAACTTGTTTTTGTAGAGGAATGATTTATAATAATTTTGTTTATGGTCGTTTTGTGATTTGTAGGTATACTCTTTTAATTGTAAATTCTTTTGTAAATTTAAAGAGATATTAATGAAAAAAATTTGTAAATATATTCATGTTTACAATATTATCTTGCCAAAAGTACTTGACATTATTAGAGTTTTTGATACAAATTCAATAGCAAAGCATAATAACACAAAAATTAGTCAAATTTACTACAGCTAAGGGAGAATACTTCTCAAGAAAACTTAGCTAATTTCTTTTATGGGAAATCTTCTAACAAGAACACGTTAGAAGACTTATAATTAAGTTTTATGGGAAGTCTTCTAACAAGAAGACGTTAGAAGACTTCCCAGAAGACTTAGTTAAGTTTTATGAAGAGTATTCTAACAAGAAGACGTTAGAAGACTTATAATTAAGTTTTATGGGAAGTCTTTTAACAAGAAAACGTTAGAAGACTTTCCGGAAGACTTATAATTAAGTCTTCTGGGAAGTCTTCTAATGTCTTCTTGTTAGAAGACTTACAATTAAGTTTTATGGGAATTCTTCTAACAAGAATGCGTTAGAAGACTTTCGAAAAAACTTATAATTAAGTTTTCTAGGAAGTCTTTTAATGTCTTCTTGTTAGAAGACTTATAATAAACATATTTGATAACCTCTAAATAATCACCAATAAAATTATAGATTTCATTTAGGACCCCAAATATTGTCTAAAACACATAAATTAACAATAAAATTTTAAAAAATTATATTAAATTTGAAGAAATGAAGGTTTATTATACATTATCGTAGAAGACTTTCGTGAAAGTCTTCCTAGGAGACTTCCCTGGAAGTCTTCCTAGAAGAGTTCCCTGGAAGTCTTTCATTCAGGTCATTTTTGCAATCGAAAATTTACAAAGGAAGACTTTCGTGGAAGTCTTCCAACTTTTCTTTATTGACAAAAATATTTAGGAAGAGTTCCACGGAAGTCTTCCTGGATAAACATGTTAGTTTAGTAATTGACCAAGTTGTGTCAGAAATTTGACTTTCTCCAGAAGACTTACCTGTAAGTCTTCCAACGGAAGAGTTCCATGGAAGTCTTCCGAACTTTTAAATTAAGTATGCTTACGGTCTGTGGAAGTTTGCGTATGTTACTTTTGTAATTGACTATATTTGATTTTTTGGAGAAGACTTTCAGACAAGTCTTTTTTCGCTACCTTATGTTTGACCAGAATCACTAAATAAAAATCTGGAAGACTTCCACGTATCCAAAAATTTTTTGTCAACAAAGAAATGTGGAAAAAAACACACAGAAAATCAATTGCAAAACTAACCTATGCTTTTACCATGAAGACTTCCGTGGAAGTCTTCTCTGTCCAGAAGACTTACGGATAAGTCTTTTCGCGAACAAATATGGGTAAACTATTCAATTCATACCTTAAATCACTAAGAAAATTTGTTTAATTGTCCAAGCACACATACTTTCACCAAGACAGTTACTCAATCATTAATGACCAGGAATCATGAGCTTGAATGACTATATGATCCTTAAAAACTTTAGAATAAAAAACCTTAGATTTTTTGGATGAATATAGAGAGAAATTGAGAGAGATGTAGTTTTTGTGGATATGATATAAGATAGAATGAGTGAAAAACAACTTTTTGATTCATTAAGAGCTCCATATTGGTTGTTCATGGTTGTTGGGTGAATTGATGGCAAAGATATTTTTGTGAATAATTGATGAAGATGAGGATGATAGAGTTAAACATAATTTTTGAAGACTTACTTAAAGTCTTCTAGTAACTCTTCCGGTGGCAATTTTGTAAATAATGAGAATTTCTGGGGTGAATAGGGCAAGTCAAAATTTTTTAAAAAAATTAGTTTTGTGTTTAACTTCAAATTTTGAGTTATTATTGCAAAACTCCCTTCTTTCTTCTTGGCGAGGGAGTCTATTTAGGGATTTAATATCCTTTCCATTTTCTATTATCCATTTGGTACATTTTCTCATCATTTCTTGAGCTTGCATAATATTTTTGATGCATAGCTTGAAGACTTGTATCTTTTTCCAATAGAAAACTTATTTTTTTATAATATTTGTTTCTATAAAAAATAACTAACACGGATGTAGGATGCCTTAAGAGCCTTCAAACTTGTTTTTGCAACAACTTTTTGTCATCAAAATTTTATAACAAATTTCCAACAACCTTTTGTGATTAAAATTTTGTTGGAATTCATCAAAAAACTTCTGATAATTTTTTTATGTCAAGAATTTGTCAGGAATTTTAAAATAAACCAAAATAAATAAAATAAACTTTATTTTTTTAATAAAATAGTAATTTTGCTAAAAAAATAATAAAACCATAATTTAATTTATAAAAGTTCTTTAATAAAATGACTAAAATTTTTAAATATAAAAAAACATAAAATTATGATCTATATCCTCAATAATATTCACTACAAGAAAACATGCCTATAATGAGGAAATTACGAGGAAATATACTCCTCATAAATTTACGAGTAAATTACTACGACTTTACGATGAGACTGAATTTCATCGTAAAGTTACAAGGAAACGGATTCTTCATAGTTGACATTTATATTTACGTCGATTGTACGAGGAAAGAGAAAAGTTTTCGTAAAGTCCTTGTAACTATAAAAGGCTTTTACGACGAAACATGTTACTACTATTTTTTGGCGGAAACGTATTTTAAGCGTGCTTTACCAAACTGATTTGGTTGTAAGCATTCTAAACTCAAGCAAGTTAGTTTCACTCTATACCCTCGCCTTAGAGATTCTGGAATAACTTGGTTAGCTACTATAAAAGTTACACCTTGTGGAAAGATAGTTGCTGGAGAAGAATCACTTTTGCAAGAAGAAGTGTGTATCACTACAATCGAGGTACATGAACAACAACTTGATAACCTCATTCTTATTGATCCGAATAACCGTCAATATGAATATTTTCCCGATGATATGACGGATAAATCAGGTGAAGACGAGTTTGATGCAAGCGGTGATATTAATGAAAACTTGAATGATTCAGAATGATGTGATATATGTTTATTTTTTAAAAATATATAAAACAGTTTAAGCTTTAGTGCATTGTATTTTGTTTGATTATAATGATTATTCCTTGGGTTTTAAGGATTTAATTGGAGTTTAGGGTTTAAGGGAAAATGAGATAAAAGGGAGGATGGGGTAAAAGGGATCTGATGTTATAGGTATGGGACTTTGGGGTGTAGGTATTTGATTTTCATGGATTAAGATATAGTCGTAATAAATTCGTCGTAATGGAAAATACGGACCTGGTATTCCTCGTAATACACATATCCTTGTAAATTCATTGCAATGCTTTCCTTGTAAATGTGTTGCAATGATTTCCTTATTAATTCATTGTAATGTTTTCATGTAAATTCGTTCTAACCCTAAAAACGCGGGCCTAGGAGATTCGTCGTAATAGAAAGTTCTAGTAAATTTGTTGTAATGGCTAAAACACAAGGGCCTGGTAGATTCCTCGTAATACACGTGTACTTGTAAATTCATTGTAATATTTTTCTTGTAATTCGTTGTAGTGCTTTCTTTGTATATTAGTTTAACTTTACAAAGCTTTTACGTTGAAACTTGTTAGCATTAGTTTTGGTGAAAGCGTGTTTTAAGCGTGCTTTACCAAACTGATTTCGTTGTAAGCGTTTCTCAAGCAAAGCAAGTTAGTTTCATTCCATACCCTCGCGTTAGAGATTTCAAAATAACTCGGTTAGCTGCTATCAAAGTTACACCTCGTGGACGAATAGTTGTTGGAGAAGAACAACATTTGCAAGAAGAAGTGTGTATCACTAGTCGAGGTACATGAACAACAAACTGATGACATCCTTCTTATTGATTCGGATAACTGTCAGTATGAAGATCTTCTGACGATATGACGGATGAAGCAGGTGAAGGCGAATAAGATGCAAGCGATGACAATCATTGTACTGATATTGATGAAAACTCGAATGGTTCAGAATGATGTAATATATGCTTAAAATATTTTTTTTATTATATAAATCAGTTTAAGACTTAATGCATGTGTATGTTGTTTGATTATAATACTTATTCCTTGAGTTTTATGGTTTTAATTGGAGTTTAAGATTTAAGAAAAAATGGGATAAAGGCAAGGATGGGGTAGAAAGGATATGATGTTATAGGTAAGGGATTTTGGGGTCTAGGGATTTGAATTTCAGGGATTCAGATATAGTCCTAGAAAATTAGTCATAATGGAAAGCACGAGGCCTGGTAGATTTCTTGTAACACACGTGTCCTTGTAAATTTATTGTAATGCTTTCCTTGTAAATTCATTGTAATGCTTTCTTGTAAATTTGTTGTAATTCTAAAAATGTGCGTCTGGTAGATTCTTCGTAGCACTAAAAACGCGGGCCTGGTAATTCGTCGTAACTTAAAACGTAGGTCTGGTAGATTCCTCATAAAATTACGAGGAATTTACTAGGAACGTTATTTCTTTATATAAACTCGCAACATGAACGAGGAATGCCTTGTTTATCCGTCTATACCCACTCCTCCACTCCTCTCAAGGTATGTTTTTTTAGTATTAGTTTAGGTAGTTCTAGGTAATTAGTTTAGGTAACAAAACTATATTCAAAGATTATGTTGTGGTATTTAAACTGATTAGATCTTTTGTAAAGAAATATATGACTCATAGCGATCACTCATTTATTCTGAGATGTTTCTCAACGATGTTGGGACATCTTCTTCGGGCCATCATCTACTTCGAATTCGGGTCCCAACTCTCAGACGTCTCAGAGAGTTTCTCGGACCCCTCCTCCTCTTGCACCTCATATACCCCCTCTGATGTCTCCACCTCATGTCCCAACAGCTCCACATGGTGCACCTCCTGCCCCAACAACAGGAGTTCATCCAAATTTGTTTATGCCTCCATCTGCACCCGCTTCAGCAGAGAGCGTTGGATGAGAGATGACATCATCTCAGGACGCAACTTCCCCCAATCCCATGGATCAAGTACGAGACTCTCCGGGAACGAACCGCTTCAACAACTACTTCGACAACGACAACGTCTTCCATTATCTTTTTTGTTTTAAAAATTTTTCATTTTGTATTATAAAATTAAATATTACTTTATGAAAAATATATATATATATATATATTTATATTTATATAATTTTCATATTTTAAAATATTTAAACTTTTAATATTTGCACTTTATAATTTAAATATTTAATTTTTTTAAATAAATTAAATACAACAATGAGACGTTAATTCCTCGTAATATTTACAAAGACTCTTGATGGAAATATTTGTAAAGTCCTTGTAATTTTTACAAAAACTTTACATGGAAAGACTTGTAAATTCGTCGTAAAATATTACGAAGATTTTACAACGACTTCCTTGTCAATTCTTCGTAAAATGTATAAGCACTTAAATAAGACATTAAAGGAAATTGTATGAGTCTTTTACGAGGAATCCTAACTACTACATTACGACGAATACATCTCTTTCGCTTTTATGATAAATTCGGTTCGTCATTATTATTACGAGGAAATTACGACGAATCTACTTTATAACGAAACACGCTTTCTTATTAATTTGTCGTAACTCCCGATAAATTAACAGGAAAAATTATCCCTTGTAATTAGTATATTTTCTTGTAGTGATTATTTTTCTGATATTTGGTCAATATCCTGTCGAGCGAAGAGGTAACTTTTGAAAAACATTTATTTCGTAGTTTTTTGGTAAAAAAATTGTTGAAATTCCTATGCTTTCATATATTTTATGTATATGTTCTATATAATCATTGATCTGTATTATTTGTTTGATATATATATTTTAATTTTCATTTTCATTCGTAGCCGTAATCTACTATATTAAAATAGAGTCCTATTTTTATCTACTTACAAATAGTCTAGATATGACAATTACCTAGATTTTCTATTATTTCTACTTCTACATAACTTGAATATTATTAAATATATATACTATCTTAAAATTAAGGAACTAAATAAGTAATATATTGTTTTTTTTTAAATAATCAATTCAGTTTGTATTACACTAAATTTAAATAACTAATTAATTATACTTTATTTATTAATATAAAATAATTATATATGCCTACAATTGAGTATATACGCATTAGTTTTTTTAGTTTGGATTCATTTCGGACTTCGGATTACATATTTTATACCAAATTTTACTTCAAATAAATAAAAAATTGTTATATAAAATTTTCATCGAAAAATTATCTGCGTTTTAGCGCGGGTTAGAATGTAGTTTGTTTTTAAACCAACGCTAACCTGAACTATTGTATAAAAGATTTATAAAATAGATGAAATCCGAAAACTAGGGCAACATAAAAAAATCTTTTGTTTTTGTTCCTATTGCCAATTTGCATTAAAGTTTGACTGAATCAACATAATAGTTAATTGTGCTTAACATTGACTCTATTTAATCAATAGATCACACACTTACCAAACACTAGTTTACCAACCAAACACCAGTTCACCTAGTGTCTTAACGAAATTAATTGAATGACATTTTCGTCCTTTTTAATATCGAACGAGTTTCATCATCTCCAAGTTACTGATACCATTGAAGGGCTTGTTTTCTTGTGTAATTTTGACATCTTATGAAATTCTATACTATATGTCATCTGTTATCACATGTTGACCAAAGAAAATAGTGTTGAAAAGTATGGATAAGAAATAGAAACCGTCAATAGCAACTTTATTTTTCCAATTCGATATAGTACTCCATTTTCTTAAATAAATTATATATTTATGACAAGTTTTTTATTATGAAAAAATTTAATGCAATTTTGGAGATTTATGTAACGTCAAAATTTTCATTTACCAATCCTAATTTTAGTTTTGGTAAAACTATTATTCTTAACTTTCTATATCAACATCAATGTTCCAAATACACTAAAAAGAGATTAGTGGAACTTGCATTTTATTTAAAATCAGTTTTGATCAAAGGATCAAAATCAGCCTATGCACTCATAATATCCTAAGTTTAAATATTCTTTATGCAGATATAGTTTATATTACCAATAATCACCTACTAAACAATTCTCTTGGGTTTGCCCCTGCAAAAATCACTCAAACATCATATATTCATAAGTGAATAAGACATCATCGGATGTATTGGCTCTTAACATCACCATTAGATCAATGTTAAGAGTTTGGGCAGATAACAACAATACAAAGTTTTTTTTTGACTAAAAGCTTCAGTAGTACATAGTTCAGAATGATCATACGCTTCTTGATACATGTCATCACAAGAATGGCGGTTGTTAATAAATGCATGTATCTCAAAATAAAACCCTAAATGTCATTTTTTGTTATGAACATTAAAACATAGAAACACCTAGGCGTGGGCATTCGGGGTTCTAATCGGGTTTTGATTTTGTCCAATCGGATCTCGGTTTTTTGGATTTGTCAAAATTAGCTCCATTTGGATTATATGAAAGTTTAGTTCGGGACCGATTCGGGTTCTATCAAGTTTGGGTAGGAGTTAGGAAATCTACAAAGAACCGGTACAATCCGATGTACTTTCGGGTTTGAGTTTCAATCGGTTTTTCGGTTTCAAAGTACCTGATTTATATCTATTTTGTAACCAAAACATAAGTAAAATCAATTTTTCGGTTTTAAAGAATCTAAATTATATCTATTTTGTAACCAAAACATAAATAATCGATTCAAAAAATAAAAAAGAAACATCAAACGTGATCATTCAAAATCAAACGAAAAGTAAACATAATTATTGATACAAAGAAAATCAAGTAATTGAAAATATAAAACGAAAACTAAATTCTCATAAAATAAGAAATTTTATTCAACTAAAACAAAACCAAAATCTAAAAACATGAAGCTTCAATTGTCACCTTCAACCATCAACCTTCGTATAATATAACCACCAACCTTCATGTGGATAGATAATTATTTTAGATAATTTGTAATCTCCTAAAATATTTTGGATACATATTAGATATCAAGTTTGTTATAAGTTATATTTTGAAATTTTAAATATTTTGGATTCTAGTGAATATCCATTTAGGTTTGGGTTCGGTTCAGATAATATCAATAATCCAAAATACCTTAAAACAAAATTCATTCAGTATTTATATCAAGTTCGGCTTCATTTTTATCAACTCGGTTTTGGTTCGGATTTTTGAGTTCATTTTATTTGCTCATCCCTAGAAACACCAGCTTATACACAAACTATTTCATTTTTACACTATAAATGTGTTATATACACTAAAATCTGATGAATGTTTATAAAAGCATATAAGGGTGTATATCTATGGCTGTATACAGTATAAACCATAACATTGATTGATTTTTTTAAGAATGCAACAGTATCCTAGTAAATTTACAAGTATAGGAAATCAAGTTTGTTAAATATGAATTTTTTATGTAACCAATAAAAGTTCAACTACCCAATTAAAAACTTAGTGCATTTTTAATAGAAATGATCAACATAAAATTCTCAATTTATGTATATCTATCTTTGAGTATATAAAGTAGTAATATTTAAGAGAAATGCTTTAAGATAAACTTAAAAAGATTCTTTTCATTAAAATAGACTTTAAAGAGAAAAATAACAAAAATAAATTTTATTAAAGGATATAAATATACATTTATTATCTTTTGAGTTAACTAATATAGATTTAGGGTTTAAAATTATAAGGTGGATTTTGGAGATGAGACTTAAAATTAAAAAAATAAATAAAAAAGTCTATTTTGATCATTTAAAAAAATATATTTTTGTGACAAAAACTTCAAAAAATCTATTTCAGAGATTTGTCCTATATTTAATCATAAATACTAGAAAAAATTGTATAAGTTTTTTTTTTGTAATTTGAGATATTCAACATATAATTAATAATATTTTGTACTTTATTAGATTTAGAGGGGAGTGCTCTCATAATGTGGATGCAGAACTTCCAATTAACATTTCTAAATAATTATATTTTGATTTAGTTAAAAGCTTAATTAAAATGAAAAAAAGCAGGAAGCTTCGTAAAGATAAAGTAAAAGAGAGAAAAATATTGATGGAGATATAGAATTTACAGCCATACATTTATCATGAAGAGAAAAATAAAGTTTTTACTTTGATCCGCTTGGACTTTTCCAAGTTTTCTCTTTTTTTTTTTTTACTTTCTTTCTCTAATTATTTTATTTCCTATAAAAATAAAAATCAATTACTTCATCTTTGTTTCATTCGCTCATTGATCTTTAAAGTTGGGTATGGAGTAAACATTGATCGAGACATCTGTAAGTTCGTAACTTGTTTCTACTCCTTTGGAGATTCACTTCCTTTGCTCCGATCATGGCCGTCGCTGAGAATGCTGGTGTGAAGGTGGACTCTTCTGGTCAGAATTTAGACAACAACAACAACAACACTGCTTCTTCAGCAGCCGAGACGAATCCCTCATGTCCTGATGATCAGAGCCCTAAATCCGATTCCTTTCTTGACTCATCGGATCCTCCGACTCCAGATTCCGACGATCGGGCCAATGAGACTGCGGAAAAGGGTCTGACCGCGAATGGTCTAAAGAGTGAGATCAAGAGCCTGTCTGATGCCTTCTCTAAGCTCAATCCGATGGCTAAGGAGTTTGTTCCTCCTTCACTGGCTCGAGGTCAATCTGGGTCAGGGTTTACTCACAGTTCTGCAGCGCAGCCTCTTCTTGCTGATGGAAATGGTCAATTCGCGAGAAGGGTATGTATAAAGTTTTCAACTTCAGATGTTATCTGGTTTCTGAGTCAATAACCATTTGCAAGTTTTGATTAATGTGTGAGTTCTGGTGAGATGTAGAGAATCGGTGATATCAAGTGTTGACCTTTTGTGTGTGTGTGTGTGTGTGTGTTGTTGCCCTGGTTTGGTAGGTTATTTGTTGATTGAAAAGGCTTGTGTCTTGACAACTACAGCAGACAGATAACAGGAAGTTTCGAGCTTTACATGTTCTATGAGTCTATCGCTTGATCAATCATTATATGATAAGCAGTTTTACTTTGTGTGTGTGGTTAGTTAAGTTATAGGTATTGGCTGTTTCCTTTTGCTTATTTCAGTTACACTTCGAGAAAATGGTTGCAATATTCCTTTTTGGTATGTCAGTTTTTGAAGGTTTTGGATTATAACTAGAATGTATACATCATTTATGTGGAAACATTCTTCAAATGGCTTGTGATTGTTTTATTATGTGCTAGATATGTGAAAGAAAAAAGTGCAGAACTTTCCTGTTGATTGGATATCAGTTTTGTAATTATCATGTGTCTCCTTTTTTTTTACTGGATGCTGCAGAGAAGGAGCTTTGGCCAAGGGAGGAGAAGAATGAACAAAAGAACCAGCTTGGCTCAGAAGGAAGATGTAATCAGGAGAACTGTATATGTCTCAGATATCGATCAACAGGTGAAAAAGAAGGAAACATATACCATTCTTCTCCATTTGTATAAACCACTGCCTCATCTTAATTTTTGTCTTGTTTATAGGTTTCCGAGGAGAACCTTGCAGGTGTTTTTGTTAACTGTGGACAGGTACTTAAATGATCTTTGCTATGTTTAGAATGTTTTTGATTATCTTCAATAACTTTTTTCCTCTTCTGTCATGTTTTGGGAATCAAAAGGTTGTTGATTGCCGTGTATGCGGTGATCCAAACTCTGTCCTCCGTTTTGCTTTCGTTGAGTTCACCAATGAAGGTACTTTTTGCCTCGAACCTTTCTCTACTAGTTGCAGTACTGTGTTTCATAATTAAACTTGATGCAGAGGGAGCTAGGGCTGCTCTGAGCATGACGGGAACAGTGCTTGGTTTTTACCCTCTTAAGGTGCTCCCTTCCAAAACCGCTATTGCACCTGTTAACCCGACCTTCCTTCCGCGGGTAAGCTCACATAATAACTTGGCTTCTGTCTGTTTGATCAAAATCTTGAGGCATAATGATAATTCTTTCTTTCAGTCTGACAATGAGCGTGAGATGTGCTTGAGGACTGTTTACTGTACCAACATTGACAAGCGGGTAATGTGATTTCCATTTACCATTATATGCCATATGAGAAACCGTTTCATCAGTGTCTTTGTTTCTTAAATCTGCAGATTAGTCAAGTTGAGTTGAAAGGCTTCTTTGAAATGACATGCGGAGAGGTAAGTCTTCTGAGGCTTGGAGACTATCAGAACCATACCCGCATTGCTTTTGTTGAGTTTATGATGGTAATCTCTCTCTCTCTCTCTCTCTCTCTCTCTCTCTCTCTCTCTCTCTCTCTCTCTCTCTCTCTCTCTGCCTAGTTTTTCAGTTAACGTGTTCCCGTTTGGGACATTTAGCTTTGGTGACTGAATAGTTTCAGTTGCATTTTATCAAGCTTCTTAGTTTTAAAAGACTGTTTAATGAACTTCTTTCAATCTCAAGAGTTAGTTGCATAAACTCGAATATGAAGTTTGTATCAACGAGTCAAAGATTTTCTCACTTTCATTTTAGTTTTGCTTTGATTTTTGTGTTATTCATCTGTGGACTATGAATGTTAATGGAAAGCTCAATACTTTTGATCTGATTTCTCAGGCGGATAGTGCAATTACTGCTCTTCACTGCAGTGGTATGGTCTTGGGCTCACTCCCAATAAGGTAAAAAGATCTGTATCTTTTCATTCTTTTTTTTTTTTAATGCCCTTGATATCAGTTTCTGCATGGTAGGTTGTTAGATTGCTTGCTCTTTACTTGTTTATATTTAATGATTCATTTGCATTAAAATGTGACATATCTCTTAGTGTCTACATATGTTAAATAGTATTTCCATGATATTTTGACTAATAGCAGAATATGGGACTTGTATTCATCTTTGTGTTGATTTATTGTGTGTGTTTTAAAGGGTAAGTCCATCAAAGACACCAGTGAGGCCGCACCTTCCCCGTGCTTGAGTGCAACTGAAATGATCAAATCTTATTATAGAGAAAGAAAGAAAGCAGAAGGAGAAGAAGTCTAAAGAAGAAGAAGAAGGTACTTGAGGCGTTATGTGTTCATATATATATATATATATATATCAAAATGTTTAAGTCTTTTAATATATTTTAAGTTTGCTTTGGAGTCGCCAGAGCCTGCCCGGTATCTTTGAACAACTTTTAAGAACTTTGGTCTTTTAACTTTCTCCTTTCTACAGAGTCGCTCAAACACAAAGATTGGTCTTTTCTTTCCATTGTCAAAATACTCTTTTGGATATTTTGTTTAAAGACATTTGGAGCAATTCTCTGTTCTTTTGGTTCTTGATTTTGGTTAGATCTTGTCTGATTTCGGGTCTAGTCTGATTTCTTTTGTTATTTGTAATGTGCTGCTCAGCCTTAGTTCTTGGTCAGCCGAATCCTTCTTTAGATGGACAATGCGCCTTCGTGGTGTTGTGGCGATTGGTCATGTACTACACGCTGATCTTATATGGCACCAATTGCCCCAAGTGTAATTATTGTGTTCATCTTAGGAGTGATTAGTTGGCTTGGGATAGCTTTGTGCTCTTGATATTTAGTGGTAGAATTTAGGTGGTTCAAGGGACTGTTCATTTTGGGTTGTGGAGTAAATTCGTCCCATGTGGTTGAAGAGTAAAATAGAGTTTGATTAGGTAGCTTGGGATCTATAGATGTGTTTTAGGTCATACTAAATCACTCTATTGTCTTCGCTGTTGAATCTCGTCGGTGGTCTAAATTGTTTTTGTTGTTGAAATTCGTCAGTGGTCTAAATCGTTTGTAATCTCCTCTTAGTTAATTTAAATCGAAAGTGGAGAAAAAAATAGAGAAATACCCTAAGATAGACCTAAAAAATTTTTGTCACAAAAATAAATTTTAAGAGAAAAAATGACAAAAATAACATTTTTGGGGTGAGATTTTGGGGGTAAATATACGTTTATACTCCTTGAGTTAACTAATCTAGACTTAGGGTTTAGAGTTATGGGGTGGGGTTTTGGGGGTGAGGTTTAAAATTAAAAAATTAAATAAAAAATATTAATTTTTAAAAAATAAAAAAGTCTAGTTTTGTCATTTTTGTTTTTGAAGTTTATTTTTGTGACAAAAACTTCAAAAGGTGTTATTTGAGAGATTTGCCCAAAAAAATATCACTCTCATCATATGCTTTTGACTGTTTTTAACTTACTCTAGGGCCTAACTTACTCCACGAGATTTTTATATATAGTATGAATTAAAGATTACAGCTTTTGCTTAGCCACACTCCAAATTTTTGAAGGAGATTTTTTTTCTCGATAAATATTTTGAGTTATTTCAGCTATAATTTCACGATTCTCTTTCTTTTTTTTTTCTAGCTAACAATTTTTTTAAAAGATTATACCAAACAGCTATGGAAAAAAGAAGTAAGCACTTTCCATTTTTGAATATTGTCGTTACTTTCTGTGTGTTTACAATTTTTTTTGGTTGGTGTTACTAAGGAAATTAACTAGTTCCTATCAAACTATGTTATAAGGATACTGGTCTAGAGTTTCATGATTAAGGCGATAGGTTTCTTATGTTCAAATGCAAATATAATTAAACTTGCCGTCATTATTCACCAATCAAAATATAAATAAACCATCATCTTTCTTCTTTCACCGTATCAGCAACCGCAGTCGAGACCTATATTGTTCCTTCCGTTAAGAATTGTCATAGTTACTTTATATTATTACCATTTCTCGTTTTATTGTGGAGCTCAATCACTATCCCTAGCAATCGAAGCTATAACAACGAACGAATACACAAAAATCATGATAAAGCGAGTCAAGTAGTGTATATGTTTGTTTGATTAAAACTCAACCTGTTATAGAGAAAGCATGAGACAATGTAATTTCGTCGCCTGGACTAGCCGTGAGATGTTTATGGTGATTTAGAACTCCGAACCAAAGTCTGAACCCGAAGAAAATAATGATAGCTCGTCCACGCATGTTGTGGTCTCTCACTATATGGCTTATAGTATCACCTACCTCCTTTTAGGGCGCCTTGAACGCCTATTATGCCTTCTGCAATCGCATGGTTACTTTTGGTACGACAAGAAAAAACCAAAGCTCATGAGTTTTTGTTTTGCCATACTAAATCAACCGATCGGTTATGGGCATCTGATTGGTCCGGATTGACCAATAAAGAGTTTATACTCTCTCTGTTTCATATTATGTGTCACTTTATTTTCGTGCACACAGAGTAAAAATAATAATTAATTTTGCATTTTTCTATAAAAACACAATTACTTATATACCTAACCATATTTCAATCAATAAAAAAATAAATTATATTATAAAATTAATAAATTTTGCATCGAAAATCGAAAACGACATTTAATTTGTAACAAAGAAAATCTCTATAATGATATTTAATATGAAACGGAGGGAGTATGTATTTGATTACCCAAAATGTTTATTTTTTTTCTTACTAGCACCAACCAGTTATCAAATTAGACCTCTTCAGTGCTCAAACAGCGTGACTATTTCGACGTCAAACATATTCCAATTTCCAACGTCCACAATTTTGTACCAAATGGACTTAAAACCGGTTTTAGTTGAAAGTGGATTAGTAGGTAGCCGTATTAACTTGTTTTTTGTTTCACATGTACAAGTGAACTCTTAGTAAGTGTTCCTCCATGATTGTCAAAAACTAACATGTTTTTATAGCATTGCCATTTAATAATAAAAAGAAAAAAACACATTGTCCCTCGCGTAGATTTATTACAATATACAATGTACTAAATAATACGTTACTGTATAAATCCAAGTACACAAAATTACAAAGTTGTCAAAGCCATTTGTGATTTTGTATTTAAATATTTTCTTTATAAGAGTTATTTACTATTAATTTCGATAATATGAAGATGTTTAACACCACTATAACGGCTTCTTTTGTGCTGTCCTTTCGTTGCTTAATTATATCAGAAAATTTCACAGAAATTAAAATCATTAATGTTACACGTAACCTCGCTAACATGGCTGTGGTAGGAATCACGTTTCCACCGCTGTCGTTTTAGCACACCACCGGCGTCCAACGACTTCTCTTCCGTTATTTTTTAATTTAAAAATCGCCAACTCCACTTTTTATTTTATTTTAATTTATTTTATTTTAATTTCCAATTTAATTAATTTTCAATCATCGCCTTGTTTTTTCTTTTCTGTTGATCTCTCTAAAAGCTTACTATTCAACTTCTTCTCCTCACCGTCCGATGCTTTGACTTTTATTAAACCGATCATATTACTTTGGACTTGAACGTTCCGGCAACGATGGGTCACTGTTACAGCCGGAACATTTCCTCCGTCGAAGATAACGACGGAGATGTGCCAGCCGGAGCCGCCCAGCTTCCGGATAACAACCACCGGACTACAATTCCCAATTCTCCGGCTGCATCCTCCTCTTCCGAAGTCAACCCTTACACCATCAGCCCATTTCAAAGCCCGTTGCCGGCGGGAGTAGCTCCGTCTCCGGCGAGAACTCCGGGAAGGAAGTTCAAATGGCCGTTCCCGCCTCCTTCACCTGCGAAACCGATCATGGCGGCTCTGAGACGAAGAAGAGGTACGGCTCCGCAGCCTAGGGACGGTCCGATCCCTGAGGAGAGTGAGGAAGTCGATGATCACCACCACGGAAGAGGCGGCGGGAGGTTAGATAAGAACTTCGGATTCTCCAAGAACTTTGAAGGCAAGTATGAGCTGGGGAAAGAGGTTGGACGAGGGCATTTTGGTCATACTTGTTGGGCTAAAGCCAAGAAAGGCAAGATCAAAGGACAAACCGTAGCTGTCAAGATCATTGCTAAAGCCAAGGTTTGTGTCTCTCTGTCTGAAATCGTGGCTTTGGAACAAGTAATGATCACTGATAGGATTCTGTGTGTTTGATACATTGTGTCAAAGAGTGTGTGTGTGTTTTAGCGTATGAGATGATAAAAGTGAGGTTTTGGTGGCGTTTCAGATGACATCAACTCTATCTATAGAAGATGTTCGTAGAGAGGTGAAACTGCTGAAAGCTCTGTCTGGGCATAGACATATGGTTAAGTTCTACGATGTGTTTGAGGACGCTGACAATGTCTTTGTTGTTATGGAGTAAGTATGTCTCTTTTTATGCTTTTATTGCATCAAAAATGTTTTCCAGTGTGTTCAGATATATTTCTTTGGGTTAAATAGGACACTGTTTATGTTTTCTCTAATTATGGCCGCTTTTGTGTGTGTTAAGTGTCTTATAGTCTATCTCCTTTCTTATAGTTTCTTCTAGACCAATGGACATTAGAGTTGTTAGATAGTAGTACCAATGGTTTGTGGAAATGATTTTGATAATATTGTAGGTTATGCGAAGGTGGAGAGCTATTGGATAGAATTTTGGCGAGGTAAATAAAACTATGCACCTTGTATCTTGGCCTACTCAGGTTAATTTAGCTAGCTTTATTATTGCGTATGGATGTATAAACTTATGTTTACATCTTTACTGTAGAGGTGGTCGGTATCCAGAAGCAGATGCTAAGCGTATCCTTGTTCAGATTCTATCTGCTACTGCTTTTTTCCATCTTCAAGGTGTGGTGCACCGTGACCTGAAGCCAGAGGTACTTATTCTACTTCCACAACTGTGAAGAGTATCACAAGTCGCTGTTGCTTTGCTTGTTTCTTATACAAATACTCTACTCTTTGTATCCAGAATTTTCTCTTTACCAGCAAAAATGAGGATGCAGTACTAAAGGTCATAGACTTTGGCTTATCTGATTTCTCCAGATTCGGTAATGATCTTTCTTCCTCTCTCCTGTACATGACTCTGCTTGTAGAGTTTTACTTAGGGAACTGAAAAATGACAGAATGGTGTTTTGTGTGTGTTGATCTTTCATTCAGATCAGCGTCTCAACGATGTGGTAGGAAGTGCATACTACGTTGCACCTGAAGTACTCCACAGAAATTACAGCACTGAAGCAGATATATGGAGCATCGGTGTCATATCTTACATACTACTCTGTGGAAGCAGACCTTTCTATGGACGAACCGAGTCTGCTATTTTCCGCTGTGTGCTTAGAGCCAACCCTAACTTTGAAGACTTGCCATGGCCTTCTATATCTCCTATTGCTAAAGACTTTGTGAAACGGCTTCTCAACAAAGACCATAGGAAAAGAATGACAGCTGCTCAAGCTTTAGGTATCTTCTTTAATCACTAATCTTATAAACTAGAGACATTGATAGGTGAAATGAAAAACAAGATTATGGTTCAAAACTTGCAGCTCATCCATGGCTTCGAGATGAAAACCCTGGTTTGCTTCTTGATTTCTCCATCTACAAATTGGTGAAGTCTTATCTTCGTGCATCACCTTTCAGACGAGCAGCACTTGAGGTAACTGTCTCTCAGTTCTTGTCAAGAGCAACAATATACCTGTTTCTTTTGTAGATCTTTATTTTAATGTCACTTGTATCACAGTCTCTGTCCAAAGCTATACCAGAAGAGGAACTTGTGTTCCTTAAAGCACAGTTCATGCTCCTGGAACCAGAAGATGGAGCCTTGTATCTTCACAATTTCACTAAGGTCAGTGTGTGATTTCTACACTAATCTTTCATGGTTTAACCCATAGCCTTTGACACAACACTTCTTCAAACTCTTGTGGTAATATGCAGGCTTTGACAAGATATGCTACGGATGCTATGATCGAATCTAGGCTTCCTGACATCTTAAACTTGGTACACACGCATTAGCACATCGATCTTTTAGGTCCCAGCACTTTCTAATCTCTGCATAACTATATCTTTAATACTCTTCTTTTTTCTTCCTTATGTTGGTTGAAGATGCAACCCTTAGCACGTAGGAAACTTGATTTTGAAGAGTTCTGTGCGGCTGCGGTTAGCGTTTATCAACTAGAGGCTCTTGAAGAGTGGGAACAGATCGCAACTATAGCGTTTGACGACTTTGAACGTGAAGGAAGCCGAGCCATATCTGTCCAAGAACTCGCTGAGGTAAGTAGGGAGTCTAGGGACTTTAATATATCTCTGAGATCCGTAAAACAACAAATCTTTTGCATGAATCTTGGGTTTTACGCATATGCAGGAGATGAGTTTGGGACCAAATGCGCATCCTCTGCTCAAGGACTGGATCCGGAGTTCGGATGGAAAGCTGAGTTTCTTGGGATATGCCAAGTTCTTGCACGGTGTGACTGTTCGAAGCTCGAGCTCGAGACCTAATAGGTGACTTCTAACTTTACAAAATCATACTGTCGTTTCAAGACAAAACACACCATGAACTGGAAAGAAATGTACCTCTTTTTTTGTATTGAGCATTTTGTTTTCAAGAGGAAACATTCCAAAATCAAAAACCAAACAAACAAAAGGAGCAATGTATTTTTTTTTGTATTTTCTTTCCTATTTAATTTCCGGATTGTATAGAAAGAACTGGATGGGTTGTGTCGTTGTTCGGTTGTGGTTTAGATACAGTATAATGTTTTTGCTATATATATATTTTTTTTTAACACAACTTATGCTATACACATTGGAAACTTAACTAATTATATCATTATTCTTGACCCAAAAAACACTTTCCTCCTATCAGTGTATATAATGCTCTATACTAGTCAATGTATTAGATCATGATTGAATCTCTAGACCAAGGCCACCATGAGATCCTGATCTGAGATTCACTACATTAATTGTATTTTATCTTGTATTCATTCTTTTTTTTTTGTAATCGTTCGTATTAATTATCAATAAAAAAAGTTTGTGGCTGATTTACAGTGATTTCAAATATAAATATAGTGCAAACAAAACAGAATTCTGGTTGATTTACACTGATTTGAAAAAGCTTTTTTTTGAGCTATGGTCATTGACCAGACGATCAAAGAGAAAAAAAAAAGGAAACTCATACCTAGATTTAGTTGCAACTTACCACCACATGGTGACTATGTAAGTCTCCTAAGATGATTAATAACTAAACACAGACTTTTAAAATGACTTTAAAAAGGGTTCATATGCAAGGATTCCAACCATATACGAGGACTTCTTCTAATAACAAGCTTGTTAAGCTAAATGAACCTTCCGACGTCCTATGATGTTATAGAAAAAACAAGATTCTATCAAAGAATTTTTTATATTAAACAATCAGAATGGATTGCGCTAACAAATTGGAAATGATGCCCCGACCCCTTAAACACGTTTGCAGATTGCGCTAACACAATTGGAAATTTGAAAATTTGAAAACAGTGGCCATTTAGTTGACTTGGTAGCGTGTAGAAACTTGCGTTAGAAAATTACATGCCATCATAATCTCTATATAACACCACCTTCTAATACTCTTTTCTTGGCAACCAAGTCATACAAACCCATACCACAATTTCATACATTTTCTTCCATAAAAAAGAATGGGTTCGATCACTTTCTTGATCCTAGCAATTATTTTGAGTTGCAGAACTTCAGGAGCCACTTCTCGTGGGGGGCTCTTTGAAGCTTCTGCTGCCACCGATAAACATGAGCAATGGATGTCTCGATTCCATCGTGTTTACTCCGAAGAATCCGAAAAAAACAAACAGGTTTGAGATCTTTAAGAAGAACTTGGAGTTCGTCGAGAGTTTCAACATGAATACAAACATAACATACAAATTGGATGTCAACCAGTTCTCTGATCTCACCGACGAGGAGTTTCGAGCGAGGTACATGGGTCTAGTGGTGCCTGAAGGTATGACCAGTTTAGATTCGGACAAAACAATGTCTTTTAGATATGAAGATGTCAGTGAAACCGGTGAAAGCATGGACTGGAGAGATGAGGGGGCCGTTACATCCATTAAGAACCAAGGCCAATGTGGTAATTAGTTATCATACTGCTCTTTCTTATCTTTTTTATGAATACGCATCATCATTCCAAACAGTGAAAAACTACATATAAACCAATAGGCTACATGCTACGTTCCATAAATTTAGTTGTTTCTTTTTTTGTTCTTTATATTCAAAAAAGTGTATAGAAAACGAATCATGAAAATGTCACAGGATGTTGCTGGGCTTTCTCGGCCGTGGCGGCCGTGGAAGGCATAACGAAGATTGCTAAAGGAGAGCTCGTTTCGCTTTCAGAGCAGCAACTTGTGGATTGCAACAGAGACACTACAACAACGGATGCAGGGGAGGGATAATGTCGAAAGCTTTCGAGTACATAATCAACAACCAAAGAATTGCCACAGAGGATAACTATCCCTACCAGGGATCACAACAAACATGTGATTCAACCACCCAATCATTTGCTGCTACAATCAGCGGATACGAAACCCTTCCAAGTAATAACGAGGAAGCATTGCTAAAGGCGGTATCGCAACAGCCTGTTTCCACGGTGATAGATGGGTCATGGGATGGGTTTAAGTACTATTCGGGTGGGGTATTTGATGGTGAATGCGGGACGGAGATGAATCATGCGGTTGCGATTGTTGGTTACGGTGTAAGTGAACAAGGGACTAAGTACTGGTTGGTGAAGAATTCATGGGGAGAATCTTGGGGAGAGAATGGTTACATGAGAATCAAGAGAGACGTTGATGCACCAGAAGGAATGTGTGGTTTGGCCAGACTTGCTTTCTACCCACTTCCATGAGTCTTGTTACATATGGGTTTACTCAAGAGTAACTGAGACGCCCTTATCCAAAATTTTATGAAACTATAGATAGTCACATGTTTGCAGTTACGTTGGTGTGGTAATATATATAAAGTTTGTATGAGGAAAACATTTGCATTGAGCTAAGACTATTAACATTGATATAGACAATCTGATTGGTCTAAAATTTACAAAGTTGTTTAATGATATATGCTCAAAAGAAGCTAATTCGTAATATCAATTTTGCATACTCTTTATTTCTACAATTGTCTCCAAACAAATAAACCTGTAATCAAAAATTCAATATGAATATATTAAGATTTAAGAAAATGCTGAAAAAGTCTATGCAAATAGATCTTTAAATAATTTACTTAACTTAAACTAATGTTACTGACAATGATATGATTGAATATAAAGAACAAAATACAAGATAATACAATTGGACAATAATATTTTCACCTTGCCTCTTGGTTTCAGTGTGTAATTGGGTTTCCTTCTTTTCTTTTTGCTTGTGTCTTTTTGCTACATGTTTTTCTTTGTAACTTCTGTCATAATTTCGAAAATGGTAAGGCAATTTTATCATGTTTATTAAAAAAGAGAAAATTACATAAAATACTCCAACTGAATTTTATTAAGCTTTTTAATACCTAAATATTTTTTGCTATCTAGTTTAATAGTACAATTAATTATTTTACTAATTTTAGTTTATTTTTTTATAAGTTTGTCCATTTTAATACCTAAACTTTATTTATTTTAATTAAAAATACTAATAAGTTTCAAATGAAATTTAAAACAAAATCCAAAATCTAAGAAAAAATATGAATTTTTTTTAATTTTATTTTAATATTTATTAAATGAATTAGATATATATATTTTTAAAAAAATATAAAATTAATTTTCAATGTAAAAATAAATTTGTTTTCTATCTTCGAAAACAAACTAAATTCAATATTTAAAATTTTGAAATTTTATTACAATTTTTAAGATTATAAAAAATTTAGTTACCTTTACTTTCCAAAACAATAAAATTATAACTTTTTGAGATTTTTTGTAAAATTTAGAGATTTTTAAGTTTCATTTGAATTTTTTTAGTATTTTAACTAAACTAAATAAATTTTAGTATTAAAATATGAATAGTTTAAAATTTTGTATATTAAAATGATCAATATAATTATTTGTGATATTAAATTCGGCAGCGAAAAAATTTGATAATGAAAATTAGTTTGAGTATTTTTTTTTGTAGAATTTCCTTTAAAAACTACTCCAAATAGTGAAGGAAAGTGAAAGAAGACAAACGACAGCGTTTTCAACAAAGCCTAAAACTATTGAAACGACGACGTTAACTCGAGCATAAACCCACGACGTCGTTAAGGGTTTTAGTCGTTGACCATTTGTCTTCCTGTTTTCAGCCATGTTTGGGTCGAGAGCTCTGTTCTGCGGAAGAATCTTGAATCATTCTCTGTTCCCAAACGTTCTGGAAATTTCCGAGCGAGTTTCTCGACGAAACGGGTCGGGACGCATAATGGAACTTTCCATTGCGACGAAACCTTAGCGTGCTTCATGCTTCGTCTATCCACCAGATTCTCCAGTGCCCAGATCGTCCGTACCAGAGATCATCAGGTTCGATTCGGTCTATGTACCATCTAATTAAACGTTTCTCTATGCAAAGCTACAACCTTTGGATTCAATTTGTGGTTTTCGAGAAATGGGTCTGATAAGGTGATGTGGTTATAAGGTTTTGGAGAAGCTTGATGCGGCACTTGACGTTGGTGGTGTGTATGATCGTGAGAGTGTACGTTATGACCATCACCAGAAAGGCTTCACCGAAGTATTTGGACATGGGTTTAATACTAAACTCAGTAGTGCTTGGCTTATCTATAAGGTAAGAGAAGTTTCATTCTTGTGATATTGGTGTTCTTGCTTGTAGAGACATACCTGCTGATACTTCTGCGTTTTAGCATTATGGTTTGGAGATAATTGCTAAGGAGCTTCAGCTTGATCAGAAACATCCTGATGTGCAGCGACTGTTTCTAGCTGTGTACAAAAACTTCATTGAGGTAAGCTTTTTTTGCGTTAAGAGAGGTTTGCTATTTAGCTCCTAGATTCTTTTTGGTGTGTATTGAGTAAACTAAGCATTCAGAGCAAAGAAGAAGCTATGTCTTTGAAAGTTTAGTGATTGATGGGCTGAATCTGTTGTCTCATTGGCAAAGATTGCTAAGTAGTCATCACAAGTCGTGGTTTTTCTTTATTTTCTTGTTAGATTAAGAAAGCTAGCTAAGAAATGGATTTCAACTTTGATGTAGGAGAATAGAGATGGTGGAGCAGTTCTTGAACTTTTACATTTTTTGTCTTGCTTTTTATAGTAACTTTTTGTTTTATAAAATTACAGGCAGTAGATGCTGTTGACAACGGCATCCATCAATATGATACTGACCAGCCTCCAAGATATGTAAACAACACAAGCTTGGCGCATAGGATTGGAAGATTGAACTTAGACTGGATTGAGCCTGATCAGTCTAGTAGCAAAGAAGATGAAGCCTTTCATCGAGCAATGGAAATAGCTGGCTCTGAGTTCTTAGAGGTTTCTTTTCCCCTCTATATATCATTCAGTTAAATAAAAGCATTTGGCTCTAATCCTTTTTGGAAGACATATAACTAAGGAAATATTGCTAGTAGCCTAGTACCAAACCAGAAATAGTGTGGAAACTGCTTCAAATGAATCAACCTAACGTTATACTATTACTAATGTTGTCCTTGTTTCATAACTGATTAGTGTCAGAAGCTGTTTGATTTCCTGCCTCTTTTGAGCATGAATTGAGAATACAGCCAATACTAACCTCTATACTTATCTTTGTGCTCTACCTTTTGGTAGTGCATTCATTTTCACGCGAAATCATGGTTACCAGCAAGGTCAATCGTTATGGAGTGTCTGGCAGAGCGTCATGATGTAGACTCCAGTGGAGAAATCATGAAGCTCAGCAAACAATGCCCGGTAAGTTCAAATTTGCTAGACGATATATAGAATTGATAGTGATGGGAGTACTAGTAGTACCTTTGAAAATTGTAAAGAGTTTTTGTGCATTTCTATAGTGGAAACTTCATATATTCGAGCTTGAGGAAGAAATGAAGATTGATCCTCCCATAAAATATGTTCTTTACCAGGTACATATTTATGTTATGCAACCACCTTACTATGTTGTTAAGCTTTATCTCTCTGAAGCCAATGGTTGTGTGCAGGATGATAGAAGCGAGAACTGGAGAGTCCAGGCGGTTTCGGTTTCACCAGAAAAATTTGAGAGCCGTAAAGCTTTGCCAATTTCATGGAGGGGCCTAGAAAGAGAGAAGCTCTCAGAGGAAAGTTCAATTCCGGGATGTGTGTTTGTGCACATGAGTGGTTTCATTGGTGCAAACCGGACCTATGAAGGTGCCTTGGCAATGGCAAGAGCCTCTTTGATTGCGTAGTTTCATTTTCAATTTATAACCCAAGGATGAGTTCCAGTTCTTTGGAAAACATATAATTAGAATCAGGGCGGTTGTAGTTAAAATCTAAGTAACACTATACATTTTTAATACTGAATTATTATTATCAATACTGTTACACAAATTTGGATCCAACCTGCTTCCATGTAAAAAAAAATTAAAATACAACATTATTTTAAGGCTATGCATTTATATTTATAATAAAATTATCCTATATTTTTTCCTTATTATGGTAAGAATTTAAATGAGGCGAGTATTAATGATTTTTTAATAAGGTGATATTATTTTAGAGAAACAAACATTAATGTTTCTAGATTTTAACTTATTTAACCAAACAATTTTTTTAAAATAGGTTGTTAACATATCTTAATTTTCCCTAATGATTTAAATTTATATATTTAAAATAGTAACATATAATATGTTGAAATATTTCTTATACGATCCGACATCTTTAAACTTATTCTCAAACAATATAAATAACAAAAACAAACTAATATTGTCATATAAATAAATTTTTGTCTTCTCTAACATCAATTTTCATTTTCGAATAGTAAAAAAATCATCAAAGTACAAAAAAATTACAAATCTAGTAGTTTTTTTTTCCAATTTTATGTACAATTTAAAAGTATATAAAAATTTCATTTTAGAAATATTATCATTTTTCTTTGGAGTTTTAATGGGTCAACCAGGATTAGCTCACATATTAATGATAATTGTTTAGATTTTTACCGGATTTTATCAGATTTTTAATTAACAAAATTTTAATTAAATTTGAACTGGATATATACAGATCACATGATTTACATTTCAGCCGCGGGTCTGAATTTGATATAAAAATACTGAATATCTATTTTTAACATAGATATGTATATCAAAATTAAGAAAAAAATATCAACTAACTTTTTATCCAAAAACAAACTCGCGTTTTGAAAGCACGGGTTAAAATCTAGTTATTATTATAAAACAACCTGTAAAAACCATTCATGCTTAAAACCATTGAAGAATTTTTTTGTAGTTTTAGTTTTTTAATACCTGCATAACTTAACGTAAATCATAGGGAAATTTTTTTAAGGTTATTGTTACCAAAATATCATATTTTCAAATTTAAATCTATCATAAAATACTTTTCTAAATATCATATTTGCTGGGATTCAATTCCAATTTTTTTGAAGTAGAAACTTTAATAAACATTTAATTAAGGGAAAATATGTTAAATAGATTTTTTAAAATCTTTTGTCATAAAAATAGGTCTCAAGAAAAAAAATGACCAAAATATTTTTTTTATTTTGAAAATTTTAATATTTTTTAAAATTTGAAGCTTCATCTCTAAAACTCCACCTCATAGCTATAAACCGTAAATCTAGATGAGTTATGCCAAAAAGTATAAATGTATATTTTTAATAAAGTCTATTTTTATCATTTTTTTCATTAAAAGTTATTTTGGTGACAAAAACTTTTTTTAAGTCTATGTTACTATATTCTTTTTAATCAAACTATTGAACTAATGAAACCACAAATAAAAATACTATACTGCTATAAACATTTTGTAGGACAATTCCATAGATGTTCTAACCCACTTGGAGGTCTTATTCATGTTGTCTTAAATAGATTATGGGGACAGGAATGTAAGATATCTTGTCGGAAATTAGGAGAGTCGTCTTTTTGTTTCATATTCCTCATAAAAATACTCGCAAATGGGTTATTCAACAGGGTGTGTGGCATGTGGATGACTGTCTCCTATTTGTGGCCCCTTGGAGTCTCGTAAACTCTTTTAAAATCCCTGAGATTTCTATATTACATGTGTGGATAACCCTTCAGAATATCCCGGATTCATGCTTCTCAAGATTAGACATCAGCCATATAGCATCAGGTTGGGAGAGCCAATGCTTATGCATAAGCCTCGATTAGATCCAACAAATATGGGGGAAGCAAAAATTTTAGTTGAGGTTGAGTTAGATAAACCGTTCCTGAAGCTAATTGCGCTTGATGATAAACAAGGCAATATATACGTGGTAGGTGTGGAGTATTCTTGGTTTCCTAGCGCTTGTGAAAGATGCAGAGCACTTGGTCATAAAGACAAGAGGTGTTTACTTCCTCCTAAACCACTTGGTTCTGCTGCTGTTACAAGATATGGAATAGACAAAGGTTAGTGGAAAATGGTCTACGCGGCCGAGGGAACCTTTTTTACTAGTTTTTGTCTTTTTTTATTTCCTATTAGGATTCATTTGTGGATCATTCACTAGGTTAGTGATGTAACATTTTTCTTGCTGCAAACTTTCTCAAATTTATGAGTGAAAAATCATACTTGTACTACTTATGCATTTAATATGAAAGCCTTTTAAAAATAAAAACGTAGATAGTTGAACCGACAAATATTATTTTTTAATAAATATTTTCTGATTTTTCTTTTCTAATTATGATTCAATATTTTTGGAAAGCAATAGTAATTTGCATTAAAATATGTCATTCTCCTTATATAACGGCTTATCTAAAATATTTGATTTTAATTTTATTTATATTTATGGAG